>JACSYO010000005.1:257500-280000 GCA_016806645.1 Ophiodon elongatus | reverse complement strand
ATTTACAGCGTGAGTCATCCTGATGTGATTTCAGCGTTTAAGACAACACGTCTTTTCATCTATCAGTCCGTCTCATTCACCTCAGCTTCCACGAGTCTAAAAAAGACAATAAGGAGGTTGTGTGACGGCCAGGTATCATAAGTGCCGGGCCAAACAGACGGGGGCCGCTTCACATGATGCAGTGTTTGAAACCAACGCCTCTCTCTCTCTCTCTCTCTCTCTCTCTCTCTCTCTCTCCTCTCGGCTCCCTCAGCTGCAGAAATCAAACCAAATCAATAAAAGTCATCTCTTCAGATGAACCCGAGCCATCACGGGGAAGCAGAACTACTTTTACTGGGCCCAGGGGGAAACAACCCCCAACCCCCGCTCCTCTCTCTTTCAATCTCCCCTCAATCCCTCCATCTCTTTGTTAGGTGTCACACTCTCAGTTGTGATGCAGAGGGAGAAAAAAAAGGACCAGATGTTTACAGAATGGAGAAATAACCTTGAAATGGTGGCAATTTGTGTCAGAAGTGTATGAAAGAGAGTATACAGGTTGAGGATGTCAGAGAGGGTTAGAGAGAGGAAAAGAGGTTTCTACTCCGCTGATAAGGAGGAATCTCATGGACAAAAAAAGTATGAGCAGCTCAAGGACATCGTTTTGAGTTTTTTTCTTTATTGTGTTTCAATACAAAAAAAGAAATCCTGTGAAGTGAACTCAGCAGCGGGAAAACGCTGAGTTGTGCCACGCTGAGCTTTACTAAACTGAGCTAAGCTGAGCGGGGCTGAGGCAGAGGATGGGCGGGGCCAAGCGGGAGATTTGATGTGTTGTTTGATTCATGTTTTTCTGTCCAGCGGGGCCATCAATCCCCCCCCCCTCCCCCCACACACACACACACTGCCTCTTTTCTCCACCCTCCCCTCCCTCCGCCTCCACCCTTTTTGACTTTCCCCGCTGAGTTAGGGGATTGGGGAAATGCCCAGGAAGCAGAATCAGGTTGGAAGGGGGGTGTGTGTTTGGGGTAGGCAAAGAAGTGGTGGGGAGGGGGAGGGATTGCGGGGCCTTGTCACTCACCATGATTGGTCGACGGCTCTGCAGTCTCTGGGAGGCCTGGCAGCGGCTGCTGGTCCTCTCGCCTCGTGTCCACCGCTGGTTCACCAGCTCGCCCCGGAACTCATTTTCTAGAGCGAGAACCAACAGGGAGGTCAAGACGGGAGCAAAAGAAAGGAGAGGAGAAAAAAAGAGAGAGTTGTCATAAGAAATCAACAGCATCAGCACCAATGGACTGGGCAGCAGTTTGGATAAAGGGAGGGAGGGGAGGGTGGGGGTGCTACTTTGAGGGAAGGTCGGGGCACTGGAGCATGCTGCAGACACTCCTTTATTAACTAAAGGAACAGTGTGTATGCTTTACACACACACACACACACACACACACACATACACACACACACACACACACACATAGGCATGGCTAAGTGCCCCAGCTGGGGTCCCTGTCAGTCTGCTATTAGAATCAATCAAATTTGCGCATTTTTATCGAGCTTTTCAGGGTGCATATATAAGCAAATAGGGGGATGGGCGACGTGAGATGAGAGGGGGTGAAGAATGGTCAGTAAATAATGAATCATACATAAATCAAGCCTTCTTTTTTCTCTCCCCCACTCTGCCCTTTTTTTCATCAAGGTAATAGCTCTTCACTTGGTATTCCTGATCGTCCAGGAGAAACACACTAAATCTATTACGGATCCCTTTTCCCCCTCTGCCCTCGCTCTGGTTCTGGTGGAGGCGTTCGATACCAAACAGAGAGTCCTTCTAACAGTCGAGGTGGTCGAATTCCCCCCCAGCTTCAAGTTCAGGGAGAGTGCAGATTATTTTTCTATGAATGCCCAAGGCTGAACTTTTCAACTATAGCTGTAAGACTCTTCAGCTGTGAGACTCCAAAACATGCGGCCGCCGCACTCGCTCTCTCTTTTTATGCACCGCTGAGCTACAGTGAAATCAGAAAAATGTCCATATATATATCTCGCTCCATATATATATGTCTATATATATCTCTCTCTCTCTCTCTCTCGCGCTCTCTCTCTCTCTCTATATATATATATACGTGTGTGTATATAAATAAATATATATATATACATATATATATGTGTGTAAATATGTGTATATATAAATATATGTGTATATATGTGTATGTATATACATATATAAATGTATACATATATATATATATAAATGTATATATATATATACAGTATGTGTATATATAAATACATGTGTATATATATATGTGTATGTATACACATATATATATATATATATATATATACAGTATGTGTATATATAAATATGTGTGTATATATATATATATATGTGTATGTTTATATATATATGTGTGTATATAAATATATATAAAAATAATTGACACACTCTTCATACGGAGTGTGTGTCTTTGCAGGAGGCAGCAGAACTCAAGCCCCTCTAGTTTCCAGGGACTTCTCTTCTGTACGGCTCACCCATCTGTCTGTCATCAACAACATGTGAGAGGAAATGAGACCGACTGACCAAGGTGTTGGGTCTGGATCCTCTACTGAACAACTAAACTGAAGCAGCAATGTAGTGGAAGAGTAATCATGACACAAATCACGATTACTACAGTAGTATTTCAAACTATTCCAATTCGAATTTTAAAATTGAAGGACAGTTTCAGAATAAAAATGATTGCATTGATGTAGCTTCTGGGAGGCAACAAAACGTCAACCTCTTCCACTTGAACTTGGTCTGTGTGGAGAGTACGGGGAGACGTGTCCATCTCATTGTCTCCCATCTCGTACCTCTACCTTTTCATCTGCCTTCTTCTGCTTTCAAAGACACAGCCGGAGTTATTTTCTCTGCTCGTACTGTCCTGTGCATGAACCCACGGTGCATGCAGAGTGCACACTAAAAGCAAGCGGTCTGTGAGACAACAAAAGGCTGCACGTCCGTATCCGAGGGGTCCCCACGCAGTGCAGCCCCCCCTCCGTCAAGCTCCCCGCTCACCCCCCTCTCCTCGCCCATCCCTACTTTCCCCGTTAAGTGCAAACCTCGGCAAAGCCCGGCCAGCGCTCTTTGCAAAATGCTTGTTTATCAACTTTCACTCCGCCCTCAGGAAAAAAGTGATTACAACAGCAATACTGTTCGTCTGCATCTCTATCTCTCTCTCTCTCTCTCTCTGTCTCTCTCTCTGTCTCTCTGTCTCTCTCTCTCTGTCTCTCTGTCTCTGTCTGTCTGTCTCTCTGTACCAAAACTCGCGGCTTTCTTTTCCCTCCCCTCCTCTGAGAGTGAAGGGAAGTGAGCATCCGTCCTGTATTGTTGGTTTGGAGGCCAAGAGGCTGCGAGAGCCCTCCCTAAATGCCAAGCATAGAACGGCGCTCTATTAGGACACAGCGCCTCGGGCCATGTGTCAACATCCCTGCTCACTTCTCTCAGTCCTGAGCCACTGCTCCGCTACACACAGAGGAAACACATCTGGACAGTTTGAACCCGCGTGAGACAGCCGAGGTTTATAGAATCAGGCAATTATTCGCAGAAAAGGTGTCTGAATAGTCCCTCCTATCTTTCATCTGTTGTTTGGTGTGAAAACCTGAGCACCTGGATCCCTCGCAGATGAAAAAAAAACATAAACACTAATTTGCCTTGTCTGCTCAGGATATGTGCGCTCTTATTCTTTGATCAGATTCGGCTCATTCCCACCTACAAGACTCGCAGCTCGTTGTTGGCAGTGGAAATTGGAGGAGCACGAGACAATTAGCCGTTCACCGGGGAGGTCTGGTTAATCAGAAGTAAGGAGGACGGGGGGACTGGGGGGGAGACAGAATGAATGGATTACATATCCTATTTTACTACCAGGATTCTGTGTTATTAATCAAAGTTTTTCTATGAGGCAAAGTTAAGAAAATCTTTCCTGTTTTTCGGCACAAAAACCCTTCAATAAATCCACAAATCTAGTCTATGAATAGACACTAAAAAAACCTTCGACCAGAAAACAAAGTTTAGGCTTGAGTAATACCATTATATGCAGGCGGCTTACTGTACAGGGACAATGGAGCAAAGAGGCCTAAATCCATAGTTAGATTAAATACCAGGGTGAACTGTCTGTAACAGTATTAGTGTGCGTACGGGGCCGGGGCCAGCTGTACACCCCTGGTCCTGTTAAGCAGGATTTAGAGGCAACTTAGTGTGATTACAGCGGGTAGAAGACACAGAGAAATCAAAAGTTGTGGAGCGGGACGCTCTCGTATTACTCGCTGCTTTCTTTTGTGTCACAGGATGAGAAAAACTGACCAGATTACCTGGCAGATATTATTTTTTTTTTTTTTGTTGTGATGTATAGATAACCAGAACAATACAACTCAGATAAATCCTTGGGTCAAAACCCTCAGTCGTATTTCCCAGCCTGAAGCTGGAGTAACACAGAGTAAACTACGAGAGACCAGTATTTGGTCAGCGTGGGGTGGTTTATCAGTTATGGGACGGGAGTTTAGGGGCGGGGGCGTGGAAGGGAAGGCGGCGCCATGGTAACCAGCCTTTGGAGGAGCTCCCCCGAGGGCCAACCTGACCTCAGCATCAGAGGAACAACACAACACTAGCCGTGGGGACCTGTGCACCTGAACGTCCTCCGCTGAAGGCAGCACTTTGTGATGCTCTCAACACTTCTGCATGTCATGTTTTCTATCTGAGAATCTATTTACTTTTTAATTAATTCTGGGTTTTTTTTAAGAATATTTATTTATTTCCCTTTTAACACATGGCATGAAATTCATTATTTCCAGGCTTTCATTTTAAATGCCTCCTCTCCATTGAAAGCCTGGCCAACCCTGACCTTTGCTTGTATTGCTTAGATTTCTGATAGGCTTTGAATGACGAGGGTGCAATTTGGCCCCAGCTGCTCCTCCAACATGTTTATTGCTCTCCCTCCTCCGGCACCTGCTGTCCTCACCACGGGGCTATTCAGCCCTTCATAAATAGACAGGGTTCCTCCTATCACGGTAACTAAAGAAACTTCATCTCGGGCCCTGTGCTGCTGCGAGCAGCTCCATTCTCTGCTGTCATAAGCAGAAGGCACCAATAACCTAATTCTGTAATCCTCTGAAACTAGGCTGCAATACTCAGGAACCGTAAAACAGAAGAACAACAATAGGTGTCTTATGGAGACATGTTGAGCTCCGTGTTCATCCTCTACATGAAGCCCGACAACAGAGTGAGGCTCCTTCTGCACATCCTCATGTGCTCCACTGGATCCCTCCTCTGCTGCTCTCCCGAAGCTTTCTTCCTTTTTTTTTTCCACCAGTTAAAGTTTTTTTTTTTGTTAAACACAACTGCAGACTTTTAAAAAAAAAGAAAAGTCACCACAGAGGTCCGTCTTTACATTTCCAAAGCAGGTAAAGTCAGTAAAACATCATATTCTATCACCATAAAAGCCAAACATCATTCCAGATTGATCAGGTCACAGACATTGTCCTTAAAAAGACAAACTGTCATGTTTCTTCTGAAGATGGGTGCTTTCCAAACAGCAACGCGGGGCAGTGAAGTAAGTTTCGAGGCGTTACCTTTAACCTCCTGAAAGATGCTCTCATCTAAAGAGCAGCTGAAGTTGCTCAGTGCTGAGCGACGTGCAGCCGCCTCCCCACACCGGGATGGAGGGCAACTTAAAGAGCGGGTGACATAACACTGTGTATCCTCATCCCTCATCTCTTTCCTCCATCTTAGGACGCAGGTGCTTTGACAGACCGCGAGGCGCACACACAGCACATTACGTGGCCATCTAAGCAAAGCAAGGAGGGGAGTGGGGGGGGGGGTAATAAAAAAACACAGCGCACGGGCTCACATTCTCGGGCCGAATCCGACTCGATGAGCTTTTCAAAAATCAGGAGAAATGTGCAGCTCGAGCCCGCTGTTTCTTTCTCGCGCGCTTCTGACCACTTTAGTTTGATTTCCTCACCGCGGAAGGCGGCTGACATTTGAAGAGAGCATCTCTGTTTTTGCTGCAGAGGATCAAATGGCAAACCCCTCCCTCCCTCTCAAACACACACTCACTCCATCCTTCCATCCATCCATCTGTCCGTGCATCCACACACACACACACACACACACACACACACACACACACACACACACACACACACGCGCGCACACACACACACGCACACACACACACACACACACACACGAGTCCTGCTCAACGCCCACTGTAATATCGAAATAATAACACAGTTTGGTGCCGGACTCGAGACAGACATCGCACGTTACTGAACCCAGAAAGAGAAAGGGGCTCGCGGCTGTAACGTGCGGCGGCGGCGGCGTGCAGCGGGTCCAGTGAACGGGCTAATTTATTCCTGGAGATGTAGAAGGTGAAACTAGAGGACAGAGTGGAGAACACACTTCAGGTGTGACTCAGTTCACCCAGAGAGCATCCAGAGCAATACAACAGAGCGACGGATGAACTGTCCGACAGAGCCGGAGGGACAGAGAAGTGGCTGAAACACACCATGAGGTTCCGTGAAAGCGCCATGGCTGCTTTATTCCCATTTATAATAATAATAATAATAATAATAATAATAATAAAAATAAAAATAATAATAATTATTATTATTATTATTATTATTATTGTTATTATGAGGCTTCAATGTAAGGACCAGCATTTGAGGGCAAACACAGCGTCTTACACAGCGTCTTCTCTATTTCTGCAGTACTATCATCAACGATGCGTTTGGAAAATGAAAATAAATTAAAACAAATATACACTTTTTTTTTAAACTGGTAAAACTGTTGAGAAACCGCAGCTGTGAGGAAGTTTAAATTCGTGTTTCGTCAAATTTGAAAATATAAAAACACTAATGCCCACAGAAATCCCGCTGCCGGCGCTGCTAGAGCACACTACAAGGGTGAGGAGGAATATCAAAGTTAACCAAAAAAGAAAAGAAACGGCCTTTAGATGTCGAGATTCATAATCATAAATCATCAAAACATAAACATCGAATTACCTGTATTCAACAATATTTCCTCTGGGCTTCGGCGCTGCGTCCTCGCTGTGTTTTGAGAGTTGCGGTGTCGCTGTCAAGTAGTTTGCGAAAAAGATATCCCGAGTAAAGGTCTTAAAAAAAACGATCATCTATCCCGTTACAAATGTCCACATCTGACAAATAACAAGCGCGAGCGAAGGGTGTTCCGCGCGGCCTCTCCCACTCAGCGCGCCGGTGCTCGGCTCCGGATCAAGGCGTTGAGATGTTACTTGTTTGTAAGCAAAAACATGGCTTCATTTGCCTTTGTCAGCGAGAAAAAACGTAATATTGACTTACCTTTCCCTCATGAGCCATTGTACCCCCCCTCCATCCCTCTCCACACCCCCACCCCCATCTCCTCCCTCCGCCCTTTGCCATGACATCACGGGAGCTGTAGTAAAACCTCCAGCATCAGATGGGCAGGGCTTGAGGTCCCCCCTTACTACACACTCACTCAATGGGCAGATGTACACACACACACACACACACACTCTCTCTCTCTCTCTCTCTCTCTCTCTCTCTCTCTTTCGCTCTCTCTCTCTCGCACACACACACAGACACACACACACACACACACACACACACACACACACACACACACACACACACACACACACACACACACACACACACACACACATCTTCTGAACCACTGAGACTGAAACACAGACTTTAGCATCGTCTCTGCACGACTTTCCCCGAAAAGTAAAATAAGTTCCCGTCTCCAAACGTGCGCCATCATGACCGGTGTGTAGTCGGTGTGTAGTCGGTGTGTAGTCGGTGTGTAGTCGGTGTGTAGTCGGTGTGCGCTCTGGGACAACACTCTGTCACACACCACAATGAGCTCATGTTTTATACATTTATAGAGTTCTTGATGTTTCTCAAATGCATCACAGAGGTTATAGCCACTGTAATCCCCCCCCCCCCCCGTCCCCCCCACATCCTGGAAAATGGTCCCGTCCAATAATTCATTCAAGGGCTATTTTTTTCTCCCCGGACTGGGACTTGATGTAGTAGTTGTATGCAGAGTTCTAAGCGCGACACCGACAGCATCTGATAATTCCTCCGGGTCTTAACGACATCAAAAGCAGAGAGCTCCACGGGAGCTTTACAAAAAAAAAATTATTTATGTTGCGGGGAGGTTAGGGGATGGAAGAGCGATATCAATTTGGATTATCGCTGAGAAATAATACGCCGCAGAGAAATTGTCTTGACGCCCGCAGGAGTTTGAAGAAGAGTGATCACTGTCAGTAACAGATTGGTTGATGCTTTCTTTAAGGCTCATTGAGAGTAATGCCAACTGTCAGCGCAGCTCCAAACAACAGTCAGTCTAAATAGTGCAACTTGGAGTCACTCCCAAATGTTGCTCACACCGCGGCTCTGCTTTGCTGTTTTGAAACCATTAGTGGGAATGACAACCATTCATTACAAGCCATTTGAGAATAGTCCCCACAAATGCCATCCTTTATCTGCTGTCTCCACGCCGCGCACGCGGGGAATATTCAAAAAGCCCAACCTTCAGCTTTCAGAAATTCTATTAAATTCTTATCTCTTTGCAGCAGGCTCTTTTTGTGCAATCCTATTGTTATGCATTGGAGCTGAAATCAATCACCGGCCGTGCACGCCGCATCAGTATGATTTCAGACTGTGGGCGCGGAGAGAGAGGATTCACTCAACAACAGCATCAACAATCGAATAAACAAAAGGGAGAAAATATGAGAAACCCCGGGCCCGGATCCAGCAGAGGGGACCGTGTGGGAGAGTTGGGTCTCCAGGTCGATGCGGGTGTGAGCTGAGAGACCCCCCCCCCCCTCCCGCTCCCTCCTCCCTCCCTCCTGACTGATACATTCTGAAGATTATAGAGAAGATAGGAAGTAGTTGTCTGGACACAAATCTGCGAATACACATTAAAATTACTATTCTTTTTCCTGTGGTGAGATTTCAGGACTACGGACAGCTCCAAATGGCTGAGCGCGTGCGTGTGCGTGTGCGTGTGCGTGTGTGTGTGTTCAGGACTGCGGACAGCTCCGGCCCGCTGAGGCTCTCAGGCCTGCACAATACTTCACATGAGCTATTGTTGAGGTAACAAAGGCTTTTGTCTGAACTTTTTGAAAGTTATTCTATTCCATGTACTTATCTATATCCCCAATTATCTGAGCACTCTGAGTATCTGAGAATCTGAGTATTAATATATTTAAAGTCGTTCACCTTAAAAAAAAAAAGGATAAGAAATAAAATTTTAAGTAAACTCATTTTATCCTCATTAAAAGCTTGAATAACTGTTTATTACTAAAACAAATTTAAATAAACAAAACATTGACTTTAAGAAGGCTGAATTGTCACAACTAAACTAAATAAAACTAACCTGAATTAAATGGACTAATGTATTATTTAAAGTCCTTTCGCCTTTTATTCTGAAGGATAACACGTCAGTCAGCTATCAGCTGGCCTTTTCTTGTCCTCTGTTGTTACAAAGTGTGTATTGAGTGGCCACTAAACCAAAAAGTCAAAGTCAAATCAAATCATCTCTGCTCCCTGACCCTTTGTTCTATGTGAGCAAGTACTAACCAAAATTACCACGAACTTAACTAAACTAATAGAAACCATACTAAAATAATCTAAACTAAACCTCATTACAAATTTGAATAAATGTTTGTTACCAAACTAAACTGAAAAAAAGGACAACAATTCCATTTCGCAACTCTGAGTTGCTACTGAACTAAATACAAGTAAAGTGAAATAAGCTAAAGTTGTCTTTTCTTTTCACGCGTCTTATTTTGAAGGATAAGTCTCAAACGTCATCTGGGAAAACTTTTCCCTCTATTGTAACCAAGTGTGTGTGCAAATGCAGATGGCACAAGAGGCCTCCAGCACTTTAATGCTCACGTCACTCCGGACTATGGTGGCTATATTGTGCAGGCAGCCAGTATAAATATTACATGGGGCAGCAGCTGACGGAGCGCTGAGGTGGGGACCGGGGGAGGCCCCTATAGTCCCTCGACAGATGGAACAAGCCGACAGACTAACACAACAAAAAAAGTTTTTAATAAGCCCGCAGCTTGGCATTGTCCCCACGGTACCGGGGCCACACGGTCCCCTAGGGGACCAACTGTCCTTTGTCTGGCCAGTTCTTACCACGGGGGTCGAAGTTTAGTTGCACTTCTGAGCTGGGGAGTTTATTTAGATCCGTTTGTGAGGGATGAGTTGAGCTGGAGCTCGTGTCTGAGAGTCTAAGAGTTTACTGCTGTGGTCATCAGGCAGAACGAAGCACAGCGGCTCTTTTAAAAGCTTTCGTTTTCAATATAAACAGAGCAAACGGCACTTAATAATGCTCATGTCTAATTATACGTACACACATGCGTAGAGGCGGGTAAGGCGCGCGCGCGCTGACTGTGAACGAGAGGTCGGTGTAATGAGAGACGAGGACAAACAAGAGGGATACGAACCTAGAAACGTGCGACACAGCTTCATGTCTGCGGTCCTCCTCTCCGTCTGCGACCGACAAGTGCTGCTGGCAAGTTTACTTCTGCCCAACAAAGTTGCTCAAACTTTAGTTCAACTTCCCCGGCCGGGGAGGGGAGGGCCGCTGGGCGGGACGAGCGGCCGACTGACACTGTCGGGGAGCCAATGGGGCGGCGCTATGACCTCCTGCTGCCGGTAGCTGGAGCCAATCCCGAGCCCCCAGTCTCAGCTTTCAACAACAATAGCCCAAAGAGCAACAAAGAGCATCTGCTGCGCCCGGCAACTTCTCACACTAAGCTCCCCCAGCAATCTGATTTAAACTATATAAACACCCAACCACCACCTCGTACAGATTCACATGCACACTATTTTTTTTTATTTGATATCAAACCTGAGCATGATCTAGAAGAACAAAGTCCAAAAGAACCATTGTAAGAATAGCCTATAATTTAGGATATCAACCAAACGTCACAGAAAAAATATTGCAAAGAAGAAAGAAACCCAATAAAACTCTAAAACTCACGCACAGGACCACCTGGGATATTATAAAGATGATGATCTGATTCGTATACTTCCTCAGTACTTTTTGTTATTAGTTGTTTTATTCTTTCAGTCCAACCTAATCTACCCAACACTACATTTATACAATTTTCCAAATCTCTTCTCACGCGAACAACATTTTCTCACGAGATTGGTGTCTATTAGCTGTAGGTTTCAAGCACCCTCCCTGTTCATGATGTCCAAATATACCAGATGTAAGTCAGAGGAACATTTTCACTCTGACTCCAGGCCTATTCAGAGTCTGTGTCTGGGACGGACAGACAGTTCCTCCCTCCCAATAGCAGATGGTCTGCCAGATAATAAGCTCTCCCATTGCTTGCTCCCATTACCCCATCCCCATCTCGCTAACATGTAATAGGAGGGGGGGGAGGAGGAGGGGGGGGGGGGGGGCAATCTCACCACATTCTGCTGCCTTTCCTTTCCTTGATTTGATTTTCCACACATTTAATGATAACATTGTTTTTTGTTCAAGAGAGTTGCATATTACCAAACAAAGGTGCATTTAGGGTGTATGTCTATAAATGTTAAATGTGTGGTATTAATTCAGCCCCCTTTGAGCATTTACTATAACTTTAAAAAACAGATTGTGTGCTATTAAACTAAACTAATGACTCGTATTATAGAGTAGCCTATAGAGTAATATAAATGTGTGCTACTAAACTAAACTAAACCTCTAGAAGCTTGAATAATTGTGTTATTACACTAAACTGAAATAAAATACACTAAACACAAAATTGTTACTATGAAACTTAACTAAACACAACGTCCTGGAACAACCTCTTTCCCTGAAAGCTAAAAGCAACTAAACTAAACTAAATTAAATAAACTAAAGTCATAAACTAAAGTCATAAACTAAAGTCATAAACTAAACTAAACTTACCTTAACTGAACTAAAGTCATAAACTAAACTAGTCATAAACTAAACTATACTAAACTAAAGTCATAAACTAAACTAGTCATAAACTAAACTATACTAAACTAAAGTCATAAACTAAACTAAAGTCATAAACTAAACTAAAGTCATAAACTAAACTAAAGTCATAAACGTAACTAAACTAAACTAAAGTCATAAACTAAACTGAAGTCACAAACTAAACTAAACTAAAGTCATAAACTAAACTGAAGTCACAAACTAAACTAAACTAAAGTCATAAACTAAACTAAAGTCATAAACTAAACTAAAGTCATAAACTAAACTAAAGTCATAAACTAAACTAAACTAAATTAAAGTCATAAACTAAACTAAAGTCATGAACTAAACTAAACTAAAGTTATAAACTAAACTAAAGTCATAAACTAAACTAAAGTGACAAACTAAACTAAAGTCATAAACTAAACTAAAGTCATGAACTAAACTAAAGTTATAAACTAAACTAAACTAAAGTCATGAACTAAACTAAAGTTATAAACTAAACTAAACTAAAGTAATAAACTAAAGTAAAGTAATAAACTAAACTAAACTAAACTAAAGTCAGAAACTAAACTAAACTAAAGTAATAAACTAAAGTAAAGTAATAAACTAAACTAAACTAAACTAAAGTCATAAACTAAACTAGTCATAAACTAAACTATACTAAACTAAAGTCATAAACTAAACTAAAGTCATAAACTAAACTAAAGTTATAAACTAAACTAAACTAAAGTCATAAACTAAACTAAAGTAATAAACTAAACTAAACTGAAGTCATAAACTAAACTAAAGTCACAAACTAAACTAAAGTAATAAACTAAACTAAACTGAAGTCATAAACTAAACTAAAGTCATAAACTAAACTAAAGTAATAAACTAAACTAAAGTCATAAACTAAACTAAAGTAATAAACTAAACTAAAGTCATAAACTAAACTAAAGTAATAAACTAAACTAAAGTCATAAACTAAACTAAAGTAATAAACTAAACTAAAGTCATAAACTAAACTAAAGTCATAAACTAAACTAAAGTAATAAACTAAACTAAAGTCATAAACTAAACTAAAGTCATAAACTTAACTAAACTAAACTAAACCAGCAGACTCCCTGTTGTATGGTTCAACTAAATTGCACACACACACACACACACACACACAGGCACGCACGCACGCACGCACGCACGCACGCATGCACGCAAGCACGCACACACACACACACACACACACACACACACACACACACACACACTGAACATTCACAGGCATATGCAAACTAACAGAAATGAATGCGTGCACACAGATACACACAAACGCACAACCCCCCATTCCTCTTATTCTCTGTTTTAGTTTTTACAAAACTCAGTACTACTAAACTCAGGTAAACTTAATCCAGCATTTTATTTGAAACAGTATACCATTTAAACCTGAACATTTTAAACATCTTTTTGTATTATGTAGTGAACAATGCCGACCTAATCTGAACTTCACGCTATCAAAAACCTGAATGTTTCTCAAGTAAACAAATCTCCTCTCATCTCCATTGCCTTCCATTGCACACAAAAAACCCCTAAAGAAACACACATAAATAATAAATCCGCTGCGTATTAAATTGGCTTTTGGTGTGCATGTTCCTGTGAAGGAGGACTGCTGGGTGACCATGAATGCCACTGAAAGTTTTTTATCTGAGGGTGCCAGACAGCCTCTTGTATTCTTCCTGAGCACGGTGCTCTCATTAGCCTATTAACTTCACTATTCACCCCCACCCTGCTGTTCCACTACCCTGATAGGACCAAACACACACACACACACACACACACACACACACACTGAACGTTCACAGGCATATGCAAACCAACAGAAATGAATGCGTGCACACAAATACACACAAACGCACAACCCCCCATTCCTCTTCTTCTCTGCTGTGTATAACAAGCAGCTGAACTCTGACATAGCCTCCAGCTGTCCTGGAGACGGTGGTGACAATAAAGTTTCAACAAATACACACACACACACACACACACACTAAAGAGCAGTAACCAGGACCGTGTTAAGAAAATGACCCGCGTGAGCTAATTAATGTAAATTTCACTCTGTCTTCATCATCATCATTATTCAAAAGTCCTCTTAAAATGCTCACTCCTACGCTTTCATTATCATTATTCAGCATCTCGAAAAGTAACAACCTTCGACTGAGCTGGTGGAAAAACAAAAGGGTCACCGCTTCGCTGGAAGGGAGACATTGTTTCCTTTAATAAATGTGCAGATTTGAAGCAAGTGAAAAAAGTGGGGGTTGTGTATAATTCGGGGGCACACTCTTGATCTGAGGATGTGTGTGAAAAAGAAAAAGAGAATAACTTTTTTTCCCTGTAACTTCTCTTTATATTGGCCACACACTCCCATCCTGGGCTCATGCACAGATAGACATCTGACATCAGAGTCTTGCTCCCGGTTACATGATAACAATCAGGTTCATAACACCAATGCCTTATTGTCCTCCCTCCCTCCTTCCCTCACTTTCACCCCCCAACCTCACTCTCTCTTTCTCTCTAACATCCATGCAGCATGATCATGCCCATATCTGTCAGCTCCCATTAGACACAGCTCAGCGCTTCACCTACAACCATCTTTGTAGGTCTTTTAAACATCCATCCATGTTTGGTGAAGGACTGGTTCCCCTTCATTCAAGTCTGAAAACAATGCTCACAGAATTAGAGCTGGCTGTCTTCATCCCCAACATGGCTCCGAGTGATGCGGATAAATCCACAGTCATTGTTTGCAAAACAATCTTCCATCTGAAGTTAATATGAGGCTTCAGCAGTCTGAGATACACAACTCAACTGGGTGTTTTCCAAATAGAGATATAGCTAATGATTATTTCCAATATTGATTGAGCTGCTGATTTCATTTATTTATCAGTGTGTTTTATTCAACACTGTCTCCTACAAAACTAAACGTTCCCAACGTTTACTGCGTTCTCATTTATGTTTCAAGGGAAACATATTTTCTCGGTCGCAGTTTTAAACTTAGAAATAAAAAAATAAATAAAAACACAACAACACTGCTTGTTAATAAATCAATAAAAATCATGGTTCGACATAAAATGACTCTGTTATGTATTACGGATGTGGATTAAAGTAAGTGAACATCGACTTTTTAAACAGGACACAAACATACATCATAGACATGGATTGTCAAGAAATGCCCATAAAAACTTCCAGAGTCCAAACTAACATCTTCAAATGTTTTTATTATGTTTTGTTTGACAAAAGTCCAACACCTAAAGGTAGTTAGATGACAAGATATATGATAAAGAAAAGCGACAAATCATGTGACTTGAGAAGCGATGAATGGTTGTTTTTGGTAGAAAAATTACTAAAATGAGTATCCAGTGATTTGGTGATTGTTTTTCTCTTGATTGACAAATCATGATTAATCTCCTAATCGTTTAAGCTCTACTTCCAAAGTTACAGTTTTATTTGTCCAAAATCCCCTATTTCCGTTTCCCTCTGACTATTTCTCATTATTGTCCCGAGCTGCAGAGGAGGGATGGCAACACAAAGAGGGAAACACCTTTGAAAGAGGCCTACTTAATCTGAGGCCTCGTGTCAACTTAAACTCACATTGCACTATTGTTTTACTTGAAAAATGAAAGATTGTGAACCAATCCTCTCACACAGTCAACTTTGTGGTGTATAAAAATATATTGCTGCCTTTGACATGGCACAGACGGCCTCTGGCTCTTCATTACTCAGTTATTGCACTTCCTCTCTCTTTTGTGGGAGTTATGAATGTTTAACACACACACACGCACGCACGCACACACGCACGCATGCACACACACACACACACACTCACACACACACACACACACACAGGGAAAGGAAAAGGCCAAGAGACAGACATAGTTTGGTCTGGATGCCACTTTGGATGACCGTCATCTCTGGAGACGCCCCCTGTACCCAACCCCATCCACATCTTAGGCTCATGAGGGGGGTGGGGATGGGGGCGGGGGTGGGGGGTAACACGTGGAATGGGGTCAAGTCTGCCAAAAGGCATCACATCCTCCCCTCCTCTGTGTCGTCTGCTCCTCTGTCTGTCCACTGTATCTCTGTGTCACTTCTCCTGTCAGTTACACTAATCTAGACTTTTCCTCCCTGTCTGTCTCCAACTTATCGTCAAGCGTGAACCTTCTCAACGCCACGGCGACGCCTCCAGCCATGCTACATCGGAGAGAGTTGTAAATAAGCCGTCCTGTCACCCCCCCCCCCCAAACCCCCCCACCTCCCCCCTGCACCCTCCTCCTTCCCCCGTGGTCCAGACTAGCATCGTAGTGCCCACACCCTCCTCCCCTGTGTCCCACGCTGCCTGACCCCCCCGTCACCCCCCAAAGTCACTGAGTCACATTCTTTGAGGCCTCCCTTCTGCTGATTTCCTCACTTCCCTTTCTCCATCCTGAGTCGCTGCACCTTCTCTCCACACTTGACCCTCCGTCTGTCTGTTCATTCCCATCTCCTCTCCAGCTCTAACTTTTCCAGTCTTCCGTCCTCTCTCTCTCTCTCTCTCTCTCTCTCTCCCTCCTGCGCTCAGCCGCCAGCAGCAGGCCGGGCAAATATGCACCCTGAGCAGCGGTAAATACAGGCAGCACTTCACATACAAGGCCTGATTACAATGACAAAGGCTGCCACACTTTAGGGAGGAGCTTGGAGCAATTTGGAGGCTGCGGGGGCCATTGAGCGAGTGGCATACTTAATGGGCTTTGTGTGCCAGAAGAAAAGGTTCTGAGCTTCTGGGCCCAGCTGTCACTATGGAAAATATCAGACTGACACAGCACCCGACGCTCTTTGGCTTGCTCTCTTTTCTTCTTTCACCCCCCCGCCCCCTCTCCCCTTCTCTCTCCACTCTTTTTTTCTCTAGTTAGTGAGCACAAAAAAGTGAAAGCTGTCGGAAAGAAAGAAAAAAAAAAAAGAAAGAGAACTCCCTCTCTTGATCTCTCCCTGCCTCTCTCTCTCTCTCTCTCTCTCTCTCGCTCTCACACTCGCTCTCACACACACACTCACACACACACTCACACACACACTCACACACACACACACACACACACACACACACACACACACACACACACACGGAGAAGAAAGCAAACTTGCAGACGTGGTCATACACACACGCACACACACACACACACACACACACACACACACACACACACACACACACACACACGCACAACACACACACACACACACACACGCACACACACACACACACACACACACACGCACACACACATACACACACACACACACACACACACACACACACACACACACACACACACACACACACACGCACACACACAAACACAAATATAATGCGCAGTAGGCTGACTCTGCAGCAATTATTCAAACCCTAAACCCAGAGGGATAAATGACATTATTACATTTCACTACTTAATTAAGTGTGTGGATAGTTACTAAGCGTTGGCCATCATGCATGCATAATACAGTAAGATATAGTCACTCCGCTTCATAAAGCACCCTTTCGGCGCCTAATGTATGGGAGAAGAGAAACACATATGTGCTCTCTGCAGGAAAAATGCATACACAGTATGGGAGAGAAGTCAATAGAATAAAAACCCACTGAGTGCAAAAAAATAGTTCGGCCTCACATGGCAAAAATAACTCCAACATTTAGTGGATTTATTTCTGGAGATGATTTCCCTCCAGTGATAACGAGGCTTGGCTAGCAAACAAAGATGCTCTGAAGCAGCTCTTTGGTTACGCTTTCTGAACCCTTGTACTCAGAGAAGCGCTCACACTCCAGATCCAACTGCATTACACCAGCCCTGTGACTTATGGCACTGTAACACCGAGCATAATACACACACCCACGCGCGCACGCAGCCGGCTTGTGCCCAGGCGAGTGCGCACTGGAGGCGAAACAGGCACGAACACATGCGCGCAGTCACACGGGGCTGCATTCATTGAAACGCAGCACAAAGCCGGAGTTGGATGTTGTTTCACCTAATCTCTTTGATACCACTGTGGTGCTGCTAAGCTCCAGAAAATCAGCTTAGCAGATGTCCTAAAGTGTAGGTGGCTTGTTTCGTACGGAAAGGAGAAGAAAACGCTACAAGAAGAAGAAGAAGAAGAAGAAGAAGAAGAAGAAGAAGAAGAAGAAGTGATGGTGGGGGCAGGAGCACAGATTTGGAACGAGGCCCTCACGAGTTCAACTCAATCCTTTTTTACTTCTGTCTGCCAGGCACAGTTGTTCCAGCAAACTGGAAGGAGTCTTTTTTTTCTCCACGCTTTCTTCCTCTCACTTTTCAGAGCGCTCACATTACTGCGTGAGTGTTTTATTTCCAGTTCCTGAGAAGTTGTCGTACTTGTGAAAATGATCATAAGTAGGATTTCTTTCAATGTTGCACACCCCAGTTGATCTTCAAGCCCTAACCTATTCTCGGACGTCAGCTGATTACAGTGGCAGACACACACACTGCATGCATTATCAGCACAAGTGAGACATCTGTATGCAAATGTCTTTATGTCGGGGGGCGGAGGCCCGAAGTGGGCTGGGTGTGAGTGATGTTATGGTAGTGAAGGAGGGACTGAAGAAGGTCAGTGCTCTGAAGGAGTGTGTGTGTCAAGAGCCGGTGCATATATGTATGGTATCCATAGTAACCCACTAATCCAACCCAAGATGGCTCACTGATGCTGTCATCTTTATCTTTTCCTCCAGCCGCATGCACTGCGCTGGTTTTACTCGCTAACACAGCTCATCTCTTGACATTGATAACACAATGCAGAAACACACACACACACACACACACACACACACACACGCACACGCACACGCACACACACACACACACACACACACACACACACGGCTGTTACAGAGTAATAAAACATCAAATCCTTCAACCAGATACTGCCATGGCTAGATTAGAAAAAAAACGGTAATATTTCTCAGGTGCGGCGCAGCAAGCTTCATCTCCTCTCAAGCATCTGAAATATGTAGTTCATCTCGTGAGTGATGCACGCGTGGCCGTCTCCTCAGTTTCTTTCCAAGTGGCCGTGTGCTATGTGGCTCTTTAGTGTCGTACTGGCAGCGTCTCGGATGTCCATGGCGACGGGAGGGAAAGAGGCAAAACGGAATGAAAAGGGATGGAGCGACCATCAAAAGCACAAATGACTCTACAGACTAACTGAGAATCAGACAAGACACAATGTTCTTTTTCAGGAAAGTGAAAATGACAAATTAATTTAAAAAAATACGTTGCTCTATCCCAATTCATTTATAATTTTATAATTTTTCTGAAAAAATAGGAGTTCTTGTAACATGTTTGCCTCGCATTTCATTCAAATTTCTGTCCATGTGCAGTAAAATGATAGTTGTCTCAAAGTGAAAATAAATATCAACCATAAGGATTGGAACAAAAGGCTGTTCCCATTTGACTGAGAGACGCTCAGCACTGTTTGGATAAGAGTTTGAAGACGTGCCACGCAGCATGTAATACAGTATTAAGCCAAAGACATCTTCCCAGCCTCATGTCTTGGATTTGTGAGGAGCCACGCTAACGGGAGCAGCAAGAGGAACACTGAGCTTCAGCAAAGTGAAGCGCAGCTGAGATTTAGAAATGATTACCTCGAAAACAACTGAGACAATTCATCGATAATCACGTATTTTCAAATGTTGCCAAACTCTGGTGCACTGTAGTAAATCACATCCTGTTTCTAGCTTAGCCATGCCCACGTCAGGAGGGAGAAAAGCTAGCAAATAAACTAAAATGTGAACTAACTAAACATTGGCTTATTGTTGTTAGGCTGAATGAGGAAATAATGGTTCCAGGGTCTTTAAAGAGTTGCTGATGAGGGTCCAACAGCCATCCGTAGTTTCATCCGCTTCTGTGATATCATACCAGTATCCTGCACAGTGATTTATTAGCCTGACATCGCCAGACCAAATCGCATATGCAAATTAGTCTGGAACCTCTCAGTTCATTTTCGATTTCCAAGAACGGGTGTAGACCACAATGTCTGGATGCAAATGTATAGACATATAATCAACCAGAAAGGCCCTCGGAGAGCACAGACCTCCACTCAGGCCATATCCATAAGAGAAAAAAAAGTGTTTGATTTAGATACACTCCTAAATGTAAATGCTTTTTCCTTGACCCATCCTTTCACCAAGTTTCATAAAAATCACTCCAGTAGTCAAACCAACCAATAAACCAACAGAAACCGAAGACAAAACCTCGTTTACCTCCATGGTGAGGTAGTTAGAGCAACAGCCACATGATGATGGAGTAGCACCAGCATGTCTCTGAATCAGTGTTGCCGTTTTTTGGGCACTAAAGTTTTATTTGCTCTGGCAGATGCATGTGTGACTTGGTCTGTTGATGTCAGGTGTAAATGATAACTAGGATGTCATCATCCTAGTTATCATTTTCAACTGTGATACTTCTCTGAATTTCTGTCATGTGATTAGTGTCACACTATCATTGGTTGCCATGAATGCCATATGAATTCATGTTATATTGGTGGCAAGATCAAGCATTAGGGACTTCTGAGTCAGCAACAAACCAACCCAGTCAGCAGAAAAACTTTGGCATTGTTCATTTCTGCAAACCAAACGTTTAATGTCGATGATTCTGAACCAAAAATATGTTTTATGAATATGTTTCATATCAGCCTTGTATCTTGCTTGCTGATAGACAGAATAACACGTGGTTAAGAAACCAGAACGACCAAGAGCTTATGGAGAAATCAACAAGATGAGTTGTTTTTGTGCCATAAACTGCATGAATTGCAGAATTAATGGTTGGAACAAGTTCAATATGGAATGAAGGTAAGCTACCTGTTAGCTATTAGCATCTCGTGATCTGGTCAGAGCCCTGGGTTTTAATAAGGGGATGATAGTTTCATGCAGAAACTGGTGAGGAAGAAACACCTGTTTTAAGGAAACACAAATCTCACACTGTTACAGTTTATGAAGTTTATGAAGCTCTATGAATAATGCTTCGCTCATCCATTTGATGTGTTTCAGTGAGCGACCTGGTGACAGCCGATAGAGGTGCAGACTGATGCCTTCAGATGGAAAAGTAATTACGATGTTACGCTCGTAATATTTCAAAGAAAAAAAGCCAATCACAGACAGGTGTGCAGAATCTCTTTTCATGATCCCCTCCAGCTGATAAATAATACTTATTAAATCCTGTATCGACATACTTTGTTATGAGCTAAGCTTCTCCTGTATACACAACACATCTAAAATGTTCGCACACTAAAACATTCAGTATACATCCAGTGTCTTGTATATTTTGATGGCATTTCATTTTACATGCTAACATTATGAATATCTAGAATGAGGGAGCTTTGCTCTTAAATGCAAGATGTTGACATATGCTTCTAGCTTCCCTGTGGAGTACAAACAAAAGCTATGTTAAGTGTTATTCACCAAAACACATCGTGTATCCAGTGTTGGGGAGTAGAGAACTACATAAACTAGTAGTTTATCGACAATTTGTAGTAGCTTCTGTAGTAGTTCTACTACATTTATATTTGCTTAGTGATTCAAATCGTTAAATTACTTTTTTTATTGCCTTTTTTTTAAGTAATGTACCAAAACTACAAACACTTTTGGGCCATAAAAGGACAAGAATGATTTTGTATTTGTATTTTTCCGATGCTTCTCTACTGTAATGAAGCCCTGCCCCTTTGTCTATCACTGCAGTGATCAGGCAGACCAGGGATCAAGCGCTTCATACGGTCTAAAGAGATAAAGGTTGAAGGCTGATTTAGAGGTTAAGATTGTATAAGTCAAGGTGTTATGAAACTGAGACAACAGGCCCATTTTGTTAGACCAGTCAAACAGGCTAACAAGGTACAGTGAAATCATTTTGGATGGGGTCTTTTATTTTTGGGGGTTTGTGACCTGTGAACAAATGAGCACTTTGGCATTTTTTAGTGGCATATGACTTTTTGTGTTATATTTTGTTGTAATTACTTATCATATGTACATTGTCAATTTGATCACTTTTTCGTAATAGCTTTAGTGCCAAACTACATTTCTCCCTAGGGTAGCTTTGCTGTAGTCACACTGCTTCCAGTGTGAAGTAACTGGTAGCAGGCAAAGCTATGCTTTCAAAGTAGCTTCCCCGCTACTGTGTGTATCCTTGAGGTCCTTCCCTCATAAAACATTTGAGGAGTATTTTAAATCCAGCACTGTTTGCATCCATGTCCACTATCTCGCTCATAAAAACCCTGCTCCTCAGCGCTACGAGGGTCAGGGACTCCACAGGGAACCTCTAATGCTAACGTTACTTGTGTTAGCTCTTAAACCACACTGCCTGTTGATGGTTTGGGTCATTTCTCACTAGCCTGCGAGAGCTAGCGTTGTGTAGCTAGGTTATTACGCCTTTACTACTGCTAGCGGCTGCCATCTCTGTCTGGGAGTCCATGTGTCATGTTAGAGCTGACAGATGTGTATCGACGAGAGACATGTAGTGAAACATGTTGGACTGGGTGCTACAAATTCACCTCCAAAAAGT
>JACSYO010000005.1:210000-252500 GCA_016806645.1 Ophiodon elongatus | reverse complement strand
GACTTCAAGAGAAGGAAAAAAAAAGGAGAAAAGTTGGCTTCCAGTTTTCCTGTCCATGGAACACCTGCCATTCCATTCCATGCCATCTCTGACATGTGTAGCCCGGCTTTGTGGCTGCCAGGATGCAGAGGCCGTCCCGTCTTTGTGTGTCTGCTCTTTGTTCCCCCGAGGGCTCAGAGAGAAGGGACTTCTCTATGAGTTGGACAAATAAACAGCAGAGAGCAGGAGAGACAAAGCCAGGGATGGAGCACCTGCCGGGGGCTTTGTGTCTCTTAATAAGGCACACTACTGTCTGTGAGCGCACAGACTACCCCCCCACGCCCCCCCCCTCTCTCTCCTCTCCCCTCAGCCACCCACAAAGCACACTGAGAGGAACTGCAGATAATCCAGATAAACACACGCACACAGCTCAGCCAAAGTTTATATGAGACTTCTGCCATCTCAGTTCCACTAATTAAGAGGTTATCTTACAATGTGGGTGCTCTTAGCGTCAAATGTCCGTCTTTTACTAAAAGTCAAGGGGAAAGAAACCGCTCTGATGTTTGTGTTACGTATTCTTTAAATCACACTTTTGTTTCTAGAAACACATCCAAACAAGGGTGAAAAGAGAAAAATAAGCTTTTTCTCCTTCATGGTGTTGTGCGCTTTATTACATTTATTGTTTGTCAGATGAAGCCGAAGGAAGTCACATGTTCATGTGTGTAGACAGCATGCGTCTCCCTGTGTGTGTGTGTGTGCGTTTCAACATATGAAGGAAGTATGGCTTTATGGTTGGATGGGACTGTTAGTCGTAAAAGCGTGGCAGCACTCACGTGAGACATATAAATGGAGATGGTCTTCTTCTTTGACACGTTCTTTATGGAGGCCCCTGAGGGCCAAGGCCATGCAGACGGGTGCTTTACCTGGAGAGGAGCACGACAAGAAGGATTTCTACATCTCATCTCATTGACAGAGTAAAACAAAAGATGGTGTTTACTCCACCATGGTTCTCTCTCTGTGTGTGTGTGTGTGTGTGTGTGTGTGTGTGTGTGTGTGTGTGTGTGTGTGTGTGTGTGTGTGTGTGTGTGTCTGTGTGTCTGTGTGTGTGTGTGTGTCTGTGTGTATGGGGGTCAGGGACACCCATACACAAACTAGGAAACAGAAAACGATTTCAAAAGGAAGAAAGAAAGAAAGTAGGAAGGAAAGAGAGAGCTGAATAAAATAAAATATGGCTAAAATGCCTCTTTTGAATTCACATGGGTTCAGTCAACAAGATGGCTTCCTCCTAAAGAATGCTCCGCCTTGCACAAGTTAATGTGAAACGAGGCTTACTTGTAAGTAATTGTTTGCTCACCTCAACCACTCTAACCGTCAGTGCATGACGTTTGTGGTGAAGGCAGTGTTGGTGATCTTCAGAAACTAGCAAGAGATTTTGAAAAGTATCCAACCGAAAAACAAAACCCAGTGTTGACAAAGCTTTTCTAATGGAAGTAACCAGCTGCACTAGCTCCAAAAGTAGCATAATCTAGCAAGAAAGTGACCAAGGCAGCAACAATGAACGCCTGTCTCTTCAGACCTCCCTCCATAGCCCCTCCCCCAAAATTATCATTCTGTACATAAACTATCAAAATGGTTTTCGTTAGCACTCACAGCTGTCAAGCTAGCAGCTTGTGGAAGAGTCCAGTGAAGAGCAATGAGTGAATACAGAATGCAGAATACACGAAGGCAGGTGGGTAGCCCGTCCAATCCTTACTTCCTGCCACAGCAACAACTACTGGACTATTTCTGTTTTTTTGTCAGAGCATTTGATTCATTGATTGCTGTCAGGATGTAATGAGAATTGTAACAAAAATAACAAAAATCTTTTTGAAGAAGATAACCAGTCCTACCTATTCAAAAATCCAGGCCTCGTGTTGTCATCGAGAAGTCCATCGCACGAGGAAGGGGCAGATAGCCCGTCTCATATACTCAGAAATCATCTGATAGTCTTGAGAAATCATTTGCAGAAATGTCTAAAATGAGCAACACTGACGCTTCAACTGTGAAACAAACAACGGTGGAGTTGAAAATCATAGTGACCGCTGTGCAGGCGCATTTGGTAACGAGAAGTGATTACTGAGAGTACTTAAAAAGGTCAAGGCTTCATAGAGTTTAGGAATGTTCAATTTATTTCACGGAACATAAATGAATGTAGTAGTCCAGTTAAAAGAAGGAAAGTATTGTCATATCTGAAACAGTTAAGCAGATATTGTCTTTATACCTACATTTCTTTCATTAGAAGAGAGGGTCAAATTATTTTAGCAGGTGACTTCAACAAAGTAATCGGTCAACGTATCCTCATACATATGATATCTTACCAAAAGGTATTCCTCGCTTCCGTGCATTTTCCTTTGAAAGGTGAAAAGGGAAGGACCTGTACTTATACGGCACTTTTCTAGTCTTCTGACCACTCAAAGCGCTTTAACACTACATGACATCATTCACCCATTCACACACTGATGGGAGGGGCTAAGGTACCACCTGCCCATCAGGAGTAGCTAACATTCAAACTCATTCACGCACCGTAGGCACAGCTACAGGAGCACCTTGGGTTAAGTGTCCAAGGACACATTGACATGGGCTAGCGGAGCTGGGGATCAAACCGCTGATCCTCTGATTGAAGGACGACCTGCTCACCACTGATCCACAGTCACCCATGTAAAGCCACTCATTATGTGCATTCTTTTCAAAATAAACTGCTGTCTTCATAGGAAACTACTTAGTTAGGTTACAGTAACTACAGTAGTGGTACTAAAGTACACAAGTTACATGAGCAACAGATCAACATTGACTTCCTGTTTCATAGAGGAACGAACAGCGGCCTCCTGGCTGAGACCCATCCACCCCCACCTCCACCCACCTGTGTGAGGTATTGCGGAGCGGTTCACGAGGGATGTCTACGAATTCCAGAGCATTATTTTTCCTAGGTATGCTGGATAAAAGCATCCTGAATCGATCCAGTCCTAAGTAAGAGTTGATACAGAGCTCCCTCACTGCCTAAGGAGACAGACGCTCTACACATGTTGAGTAGAGACGTGGTGCTCACAGATACATGATACTGAACAATCCAACTGAGAGCGAATATACTTTTTTTTTCCCACCGTCACAAAACCAGGATAGATTTCTTTTTTATAGCCACTTGCCTGATAGATAGTGCGGTTAACTGCATTATAAAAGCCATTACTATCACAGATCATGCACCAGGAGAACTACTTATTAATGTAAATTTGGATACTGAGAGGAGGGGCAGGTGGAGGATGAATACCACATTGAAGGAGGATTTGAAAACATTATTGGATATTAATATTGGCAGTACTGGGAAATTACAACAGTTTGGGAGGCTTCAAAAGCATATATAAGAGGGAAATGTATAGCACAGGCTGCTAAAGACAAAAGAGAGTGTAGGGTTGAAGAACTAGAAAAATAAATCAAGGATAAGGAACTAAAACGGTTCTGATGAGCAATTCCAGGAGCAATGCAGGCTCAAATTAGTTACATAAGCTATATCATAAAAAGGCAGAATATGCACTGTATAAGTTAAAAACAAGTTTTTATGAAGGGGGAGAAAAAGCAGGGAAATGATTGGGTAGACCACTGAGAGAGAAAGCTTTTACCAATATGATACCAGTAATTAAACAGGGGATAGACAAATATTTTTAGCCAGTGAATAAGGTATTTCAGCTCAATGAAAAATGGGAAATTGGTGGGTAGAGTATCAAAAAAAGTTTAGCGATATGTTTGTTCCAATATTGCAAAAAAACATCAGGAGATGTTTACGAAGGGATGTATAGCCCCAAAGTTTAACAAAACTTTATTTCAGTAAATCCCAAAACGGGTTGGGAAGCCGCAGACCCATCAGATTTCAGACTCAATCTCAATCTCGACAGCAGAATGATGACCAAAACCTTAGGGGTTATTACCAACCATCATTCACCCCAACTAAGTAGGGTTTATGAAAAATAGATCCTCAACTGACAATATTAGAGTATTGTTTCACTTAATATTGGTTAGTGAGGTGCTAACGTACTCTGCTAATGTTAGCTCCACAGGGGTTTACGTAGAAAGGTAACATTTTAGAAAGGTATATCTCCTTCAACCTCGATCACACAAGGTTTCACCAGGACCAGGACCAGGACCAGGACCAGGACCAGGACCCACTAAACCAGCTGAACAGGAGAACGTCTGAAACCACTGAAAGAGTTGGTGAAGCAGACGGATAGAGGCAGTGTGTGTGTGTGTGTGTTTGTGTCTAAACATAGACACACACACACACACACACACACACACACACACACACACACACATAGACACATATACATACATGCATGTCTCTGCGGTGAAGTGAAGGATACTTTTTATAAACTTCTCTGCCAGCTGAGACAAAGCAGCCAGGTGGACAGAAGACAGGAGGACAGAGGACAGAGGACAAGAGGACAGGAGGACAGGAGGACAGGAGGACAGAATACAGAATACAGGAGGACAGAGGACAAGAGGACAGGAGGACAGAATACAGAAGGACAGGAGGACAGGAGGACAGGAGGACAGGAGGACAGGAGGACAGGAGGACAGGAGGACAGAATACAGGAGGACAGAATACAGGAGGACAGAGGACAGGAGGACAGAATACAGGAGGACAGAATACAGGAGGACAGAGGACAGGAGGACAGGAGGACAGAATACAGAAGGACAGGAGGACAGGAGGACAGGAGGACAGGAGGACAGAATACAGGAGGACAGAATACAGGAGGACAGAGGACAGAGGACAAGAGGACAGGAGGACAGAATACAGAAGGACAGGAGGACAGGAGGACAGAATACAGGAGGACAGAATACAGGAGGACAGAATAAAGGAGGACAGAGGACAGGAGGACAGGAGGACAGAATACAGAAGGACAGGAGGACAGGAGGACAGGAGGACAGGAGGACAGAATACAGGAGGACAGAATACAGGAGGACAGAGGACAGAGGACAAGAGGACAGGAGGACAGAATACAGAAGGACAGGAGGACAGGAGGACAGAATACAGGAGGACAGAATACAGGAGGACAGAATAAAGGAGGACAGAGGACAGGAGGACAGGAGGACAGAATACAGAAGGACAGGAGGACAGGAGGACAGGAGGACAGGAGGACAGAATACAGGAGGACAGAATACAGGAGGACAGAGGACAGAGGACAAGAGGACAGGAGGACAGAATACAGAAGGACAGGAGGACAGGAGGACAGAATACAGAAGGACAGAGGACAGGAGGACAGAATACAGAAGGACAGAGGACAGGAGGACAGAATACAGAAGGACAGGAGGACAGGAGGACAGAATACAGAAGGACAGAGGACAAGAGGACAGGAGGACAGGAGAATAGAATACAGAAGGACAGGAGGACAGGAGGACAGGAGGACAGGAGGACAGAATACAGAAGGACAGGAGGACAGGAGGACAGAATACAGAAGGACAGGAGGACAGGAGGACAGAGGACAGGAGGACAGAATACAGGAGGACAGAGGACAAGAGGACAGGAGGACAGGAGGACAGAATACAGGAGGACAGGAGGACAGGGGGACAGAATACAGAAGGACAGAGGACAGGAGGACAGAATACAGAAGGACAGAGGACAGGAGGACAGGAGGACAGAATACAGGACAGAAGACAGGAGGACAGGAGGACAGGAGGACAGGAGGACAGGATACAGGAGGACAGGAGGACAGAGGACAGAATACAGACGGACAGGAGGACAGAATACAGGAGGACAGAGGACAGAGTACAAGAGGACAGATGACATGGACAGAGGTCAGAGGACAGAGGACAGAGGACAGAGGACAGAGGACAGACGACATGGACAGAGGTCAAAGGACAGAGGACAGAGGACAGAGGACAGAGGACAGAGGACAGAGGACAGAGGACAGAATACAGAAGGACAGAGGACAGGAGGACAGGAGGACAGGAGGATAGAATACAGAAGGACAGGAGGACAGGAGGACAGGAGGACAGAGGACAGAGGACAAGAGGACAGGAGGACAGGAGGACAGAATACAGAAGGACAGAGGACAAGAGGACAGGAGGACAGAATACAGGAGGACAGGAGGACAGGAGGACAGAGGACAGAGGACAGGAGGACAGAAGGACAGGAGGACAGAATACAGAAGGACAGGAGGACAGGAGGACAGAATACAGGACAGAGGACAGGAGGACAGGAGGACAGGAGGACAGAATACAGAAGGACAGGAGGACAGAGGACAGAATACAGACGGACAGGAGGACAGGAGGACAGAATACAGGAGGACAGGAGGACAGAGGACAGAATACAGAAGAACAGGAGGACAGAGGACAGAATACAGACGGACAGGAGGACAGGAGGACAGAATACAGGAGGACAGAGGACAGAGTACAAGAGGACAGACGACATGGACAGAGGTCAGAGGACAGAGGACAGAGGGCAGACGACATGGACAGAGGTCAAAGGACAGAGGACAGAGGACAGAGGACAGAGGACAGAGGACAGAGGACAGAGGACAGGAGGACAGGAGGACAGAGGACAGAGGGCAGACGACAAAGGACAGAGGACAGGAGGACAGAGGACAGAGGACAGAGGACAGAGGACAGGAGGACAGGAGGAATGACTGATACTGACTGATGTCTGTTCTTCATTCTTTATAAACTTCACTCAGAAATATTCTTTATTTGATTAACATTTTACATTTGTTTCCAGTGTCATTAATATCTATCAATTACTTTATATAGTGACTTTGTTGTTGTAAACAATTAATATATTATATTATTATATTTATTATATTAATTCAAATATATATAATCCTGTTCATCTGTTTTTTAAAGCAATTATTTGGTCATGTAGAAGAGCAGAGTCTTGAGAAGAGTAGTTGTACTAAAATCCTAAATATAACTCCCTACTTGAAGGCCACCGTAGTTCTCCTTCACACGTAGAGGGAGGGGTACTTAGTTGGTTGCAATCTGCAACCTCACCACTAGATGCCACTAAATCCTACACACTGTTCCTTTAAGGCGCAAACCGTATAATCATCATATAGTCATTGGTTCGACGCTCATCATGGGCCTTTGGTGCATGTCATGCTGCAGTCTTTCTCCACACATTCCTTGTATGCTTCTATACATCAGAAAAACAATACTTTGGTACCAAGTTGAAGCCAAAATTCTGAATCTGTGACAGTAATTGTTTTTGTTCAGTACTCTCTACAATATAGCTCTATACAGTAAACATTTTTATTGGGCAGCGGTAATTTATAACATTTTCATGAAAGGTTCCAAGGTAACATTGTAAAACTTTTGTTTTTGGCAATACACTTGAGGCGGCTCATCAGGGACTACCAATGCATTTGCTAAAAACAGTATTCAAATGTTGGGAAAGACATGTTTTTTGAAGTACATGATTTATTGTTGTATTTTTGTTTTTCATCGTGGTATTGAATTGGGTATTGAGAATCATGGAATTTCCCTGGTATTTCTATGCAACTAAAAATATATTTTCCAATTTATTTCTGCTCTCATTTGAAATGGGAGTCAATGACATGTGTGCTGGCGTATTGTGGTTGAACCCCCACAGTGTGACCCAGTAACCCCACAGCTGACCAGTTGCTCCCTCCTCTGGCTCCAGCCCCCGACACTGAGAGCCTCATAACTCGTTGGCCCTTAAAGTCTCCGCTCTTACGAGGATGCAAACTTGCTACACTGTTTGAATTCTTTACAGGAACAACTCAGCCAGAAGCCACCGATTAATAATGCAATTTTCTATCTAAATTCTTATTTATGTGAAGCAAAAAGTTCCCCTGAGATTTGTGTATTATTCATAAGCATCAGAGAGGAGGAAACAAATCATTTAGCCCAATGTGTGTCTCTGTTTGTGTGGATGCATTTGAACATCCAGTACAGTAACGCGTCAGCAGCTCCGTGTGTGTCCCTCATTGCAGGGGCTTACATGTGTGCATTTCTGTGCATCTATAAGAATGCCTTTGCCTCATGTTTGAATAGTTTATGTTTGTGATATCTGTATGCTTTTGTGAGATTGAAGGGGAATTTGCATCTGTTTATGTGTGAATGTATGTATGTTTGTGCATTCGAGTGATTATGTGAGAGGGTAGGTATGTGTGAGCATGAATGTTAATATGTGTGTTTGTGAGTGACAAGCAGTTGGGTAATGGAATCAGGATGTATGTATGTGCGTGGAAGTGTGTGATTGCGCGTAAGTGTTCTGTGCTTGTGGGTGATTTGCATGTGTGTGCGTGCATATATGCGGTTATATGTTGCGTGCTAATATGAACATGCAGAGCCACTTGGTATTCCACGCGGCCGGTCTCTTGTCTGTCAAGTACGCGCGTAGGGATCGCAACTGGAGAGATTGAAAGTTTGAGGAGCTGGAAGGCCTGCATGCCAATGAGACAAACACACTTGTTTTCGCCTTCGAAAAACGCCCCTCAGCTTTTTCCTCATTGTCAACCCAATCGTCTTATTTTCTTTTGCACTCTTTCTTTTGCTCCTGAGCAGGTTTTAAAGTGGCGCCTCGCTGCAAAGTGAACATATGTGCTGAGGAAAAAGTCAAACTGGAAAGAAAGCAGCGGCAGATTTTCTCCGCCATCAATAAAACTAGTTGTTCTGCAGCTCTCCGCTCCCCGGGAGCTGAATAAAAACGCTCATCAAAATCTAAAAGCATCTGCGGGGTGAGAGGATGATTTCCATCTGTGATCTAGTATTAATGGAAGTGTTAATAGGGGTGGCGGCTGCATGTGGAAGGACTGACAGAGAAACAGCCAGCAGCACTGGATCCTCCTCTGAACCATCAAGGAGACTGGCGAGATAAACAACCACGCTCAATACAGATGCAGATCGAGGCACGCACACTGCGGCGCACACAACTCCAGAGCTTGGTGCATATATATATATATATATATATATATATGTATATATATATATATATATATATATATACATATATATATATATAGAGAGAGAGAGAGAGACACACAAACACAACGGGTCATACATGTTCATGCAAACATGGACACACGGAGCGGGAGGTGGTCGAAAAACTTAGAAATAACAGGCGACAATGTCAAGGACACATACAAATTGCAGATGCAAACAGTCACTCAATGTGTACACAAACACACACGTGTACCAAAAGTACACGTGAACATATCCATACACACAAATAGACACTCCTGGGAGTCGCAAATAAACACTATTACACTCTGAGCACTTGTTAGTGGAAACAGCTTTCACACGCAAAGCATACACAGATGTACACACAGCAGTAGCATGAACAAATACAGATATGTGAGGAAATGATTGAGACATGTTATAATTGCGCACTAAGAGCACACTAAATTGACATGTTTTCACAATCTTGTGTGTGCACGCATCCAGAGCAAACACATATGATGCATGCCAACGTTAATACAGCCACACAGGGCACAGAGGAGCAGGTGTGAAAAGAAAAGAAAGAAAAAGGAGGACAGAGGAAAGAAATCTGTTCAAAAAGAAAATGAGGTGTGGGTGGGTGTGTGTGTGTGTGTGTGTGTTTGCACATTACACACTATATGTGCCTCTGTGAATAAATCTGTGGCCTCTCTGTTTGAGTCATTCAGAAGAACAAGAGAATACAGTCAACATCACTCGGCTTTTCTCAAACACAACCTGCTCTGCTCTCCTCTGAGGCCTCAGGTCTTTGGTTTTACTGTATACTAACATGTTCCAGTGTCACACACAGCCTGCAGCTTTTAAGTTGCTACTGCTGGCCTTACTACTGTCATTATAGGACTACACAGTCAATATTCTATATTTAAGCAATATCACGACGGGGCCCAACAGCGGCCCGTAGCTGAGAGATAAACACAACATACACGGCCTGTCAGGATGTATTGCTTTTATGAAACAGTCATCTTATATTGCAATATAAAAGCTACAGACATATTCCAAATTAAGAATATGTTTCTGTTGATAAATAATAATGTTCACAATAGAATAGGCCCTCCTGGGCTGGCTGCACATACCGAGGCGATTGCAATGGAGCGTAGCCGACGGCTAGCATCTTCCTTTTTCCATCAGATGCTGACAATATACTTATTTCATTACTTAACTTTTTATTTACTTTATTTGTCAGGTGGGGGTGTGTTGCTTGGCGTAGTGTTGCCATGTGGCTCTGCAGAGAGGATTCACACTTGTGACAGCTTACGGCCTAAATCTCTCATGTTGGGATCCATCGGATAGTTTGCTGATTTTTTTCTGGAGATGGCCACTGCTCAATCCACTCCTCCATCGAACCTGAAATGTTTCCATTTTGTAGCGCCATTTAACAGCTAACGTTACATTGTTTCTGTAAACTGTTCCGTGGAAGTCAGGAACCCTGTAACCCGTCGCTAAGCAACCTTGACAGCACGTTAGTCTAACGCTTTTTTTCTGAGATGCAGAGTGATACTGGATTTAGACGTCGTAGCCGTTGTATGTTGTTATTATAGCACAGCTAATGAGCCAATCAGATTGCTTGATTTGAGCGACCCGTTTTGAATAATATATAAAATGTTTTCCTTACAGAAAAGACCAAAACGAACAAATAATTAGTTCCTCTCGATACACTTTCTTTCTGCTCTAACCTGTCCAAACCTATTGGTTCTTATTGAAGTTTAAGAGGAGACAAGTGTGATATAGGAGAGTTGAGATGAGAGATTAGTCTTCATATATAATGACGACTTATAAGAGGCTCACTGCAGAGTAACCTGTTTACTAGCTGCAGGCTGATCGACATTTCTTCACAGCCTCCTCTCCGCATTTTGCATTTGTTGCTCGAGAGATCACAAGAATATCATCAGCAGTTTGCATGTTGCAAAATGTCAGCCGCGCTGGAGCTTTTACATCTCATCACTGTGAAGTCAAAAGTGAATGAAGAATTGACTGGATGAACTGAATGACTGAGGATGAAAGACAACAGAAGTGAAAGTGTGCCATGCATTCCCCACCGCACCGCTCAAAATACTAGTTATGAGGCTGATGAAAGGTTTGTGGTCAAGCTGAAAACGAGGCTGAAACGAGGCACGATACGAGACATGAGATCTTTTTAACAGTGAAATGCAAATGTACCATTCCCATGATTACTGATGGTAATGATCCCGTTAAATCAGGCCTGACTTGGCACGGCATTACTTAGTTAAACCAAGATCAACAGCAGATGCACCATTGTGGCAGCAGAACATGGCGCTGTGATATGACATCACACCCCCACTAAGAGCGTGGCACAAACACAACCAGGCGGCTGCCAAACAGAGGGAGAAACATGGCACTAACACAAACACAACGTAAGGAGTAATGAGTGTTCCTGGCAAAATGAGAGGGGCTGAGAACAGGCAGCATTCAGGATCTCTCTTTCCAGACACTGAGTCATTGTCTCGAAAAAATATTTAATTTCATGATATTTAAATGTGTGCAAACGTGCGAGATTAAGTAGGAAGACAACGGAACTAGCAGGTTGCCCATTCGATATCTGATATGTGCATTCTAAATATAAACTTGTTTTGTATTGTTTGCATTTTCATGTCAGGATGAGTCGTCACCGGGCCATGAAAGGCACGTGGAGAGAAAAAGAAATCAAAGGTTGAAAAAAAAAACAGGGTGTAAACTTATCAATTTTAGAGACAAAAAAAAGAAAATGTACTTCAGTTGGACGATGGAGCGCACACACGTGGGAGAGGTTCATAGAATCTTCCTCTGGACTCCCCGCAGGATCAGTACACTGTCTGCTGCTGCCGTTACACAGGTTAGAGCCAGAGCTGCTGCTGGCCACCAGCCCGCTGTGACCCCCGGAGCTGGGGGTTGACCTGGCTGAAACCCTGGCGGGAGAGACCGCATGGGTACGCTAGCTATAAAGCTATATGGATGTAGTGGATGGTCTGCTTAATGGGTTGTGTGGCACAGTAACACATATAGTTTGCCCCAACGACGACGACAGTCATTCAACAAACGATTTATGTTACATTTGATGATGACCAAGTTGGTGCACAGAGGAGGAAACGCTGTGCATATGCCTCAGCAGTTGCAGTGGGTTCTATGGGTATTGAACCAGAAGAGGAAATGTTGAGCAGGCGACTGTGCCTCAGTGGTAGAGCAGATCGTCCTTCAATCAGAGGAGCGGCGGTTCGATCCCCGGCTCTACTAGCCCATGCCAAATTGCTCCCGTACCTGTGCCTACAGTGTATGAACGGACCCCCCTCCATGTCCCTTCAGGGGGTCCGTAGTAGTCTGACATGGTGATCACTGTTTTTAGAGAAGAGCCATATCATTCCATCTTTACACTACGTAGATATTGAAAATATTTCCCTTACATAAAATAGTAGTCATCTTCTGCTTCTTAGCAGGGAATCCTATTGGACATCCTGGCTGAAAACTTTTACCCACCAAAAGTGTGTCTATGTGAATACAACTGTGTGAAGCCTTCAGCGTCTCAGAGGAAGATGTGTGGAGTCTGATAAACTGCCTCAAATGATGTCACACCCCAACCTCCGATCAAACTGGTGGCTAGTGATTGTGGGTAATGTAGGTGCCAAGTTTTGACAAAGAAAAAAAGACAACAGCTCTAGTTCTCCTGCATTGATTTTTTTTTTTTTTAAAAGAAAAATGTTATTGAAAATGATTCATTAATCATTTTTTCTCCTTTTTTCCCCACTTACAACATTTCAGCGGCATAAAAGAACATACAATTATAATTATTTGCCGGAGTTTATACAGATAAACGGGCGAGTAGTTAAAAAACAAGATTCATGTTGGATGAGAAAAACCCCAAAAATAAATAAAAATAAACGCTGCCTCCGTGGATGAACTGAATCACCGGCACAGAGAAGAGGGCAGAAAGTCCAAGGACAGCGATGCCACAGTGAACATAACGCTGCTTGACGAATGCTTTCTGGGAAGATCTGCAGTATTAAGTGCTTTGCGGCAAACATGTCACCACCACGGACAAAAAATAAAGAGATAAAAATAATGACCACATCAAGACAAAGTGGTTCTCTCACTGGTGAGTGAGCAGCCCCCCGCTGAGTCTGGGAAGCGAGTATGTGCAGTCTCTCTCCCTACTTTAAAATAAATTGTGAAACATATATGAGCTACACCCCTGTAGTGTCACATACTGTTGGATGTATACTAGTGTGCAGTGATAATGTGTCACAGCAGTATATCATACTACCTTAAAACCTCTTTGTCCCCGAGCCTCCTCCACTCACGCCCACACTCCCCCATGTCCAGGCCCATTATCCCGGGCAGCTGGTTTTGGGACCGGCTGGCTGGAGAGGAAGCTGAAAGTGGAGTCTAATTCACTTATTGATTCCTGTCCTGTGTTGCAGAATACTTCACAGCTTTAATCAGTGGGTGCTTTTGGGCTCGGGTCAGGGGTGAAAATAAGGGTACGGATGCAGTATCTGCAGGTGGGTCAAAAAACAGTTTGCATTGTTTCCTTTGAGCCCTGTGCCATATTTATTCCCATTCTGTGATTAATGCTGCAGTGCACACGGCTGGTTGTGCATTTTAAGGATTGCCGTCAAGAGGCAAATGTAGTGATGATTTGTGGGTGAAAAACAGCGAAGAGATGTTCAAGCTTCGAAGATGAGGCAAGACGTTTCTTATAATTTCGCTCATACTTCGTCCCACAGAGGGAAGGGAAAGCTCAACGCAAGGGTGTTACAAACTTCAAGACGGGAGGAAAGTTAAAGGATGAGGCTGGTGTTTGGAGAAAAGACCAAAGTCAACAATGTGTTAGGGCCCGGTCACACCAGCATTTAAAACAATGAGATGTCACAGCGTAATGAATTCATTCCAATGAATGTGGTGTGAGCAGGCCTGCAGTCTGTCTCACTCCCCTTTCCTGTCTGTGGCCCTCAGCACCAAGCCCATTGGCTCCTTGTGAAGATGTGAAGCTCTACCACTGTGTCTCAGGGGTAGAGATAGGTCATCCTTCAATCAGAGGATCGGCGGTTCGATCCCCAGCTCCATTAGTCCATGTCAATGTGTCCTTGGCCAAGTAACTTAACCCCAAATTGCTCCCGTAGCTGTGACTACGGTGTGTGAATGTTAGTTAGTCCTGATGGGCAGGTGACATCTCACATGGTAGCTCCTCCCATCAGTGTGTGAATGTGAATGAATGATGTCATGTAGTGTTAAAGAGCTTTGAGTGGTCAGAAGACAGGAAAAGCTATGGTACAGTCCATTTACCATAAAAAAGGGTCACATAATTTCCTTTTTAAAGGCTCATTAATCTGCTTAAACAGCTGGGCACTGTAGTTTCTAACTATGTTACTCAAACAGGAGGAAATTGTGCCTTCACTGGGAACTATTTTAGACTGCGGATTAATACATACTAGTGAGAATTGAGTCAAAACAGTGTGGCTCATTGATTTTAATAGTTTTAGGGCAACAATGGCACATAGATGTAATATATCAGTAATAATAAAAATATAGAATATCACCAGATGTATCCCATAACCCATTAAAAAAACTGGTATCAAAGATTACAAATCAGAGCTGAATAATCCAAGCTCTTTACTATTCTCTGGATACAGGACTTGTGGTTCTATTAATCTTCAATTACAATGCTGAGAGGATGACAGATAAAAGGAAGAGCAGGAAACAGAGGAACATGCTGCGCAGCTACAGGATAAGACACAGCTGTGGAAATCACCTGGGAACATTGACACAACGCTGTCTCACCATTTTGTTTGCAATGTAAATGTATATGTGCAATGTCGCACTCCAGATTCAAAGGCCATGTGATGTGTTCTCTGATCGCAGCACTGCCATCAGAAAGGAGCCAAATCTCTAACATTTGTTCATATTTGATCCAATTTTACCAATCTGCTGAACAATCTGCTGGTTTGCCTTTAAAATGAACAGATTGGGTTATTAGGTCAGGTTATTAACAATCTATCAAAAGAAGAAAAACACAGAGCAGCCTCTCTCCACTCACTTCAGTCTATTCCCATCTGGAATGAGGCGTTTGCAAAACAAACTGGAACATGGAATATTTTACCCTTTGAAACAGAAAATCTGAAACTTGATGCACTTTATTTAAATGCGTGTTAAACATTTATATACATTTGTAAAATATCACATTTGTATATGTTGTCATGGTTCAGATTATGTCTTTCTTTTCATTGCTTTTTATACAACAAGGAGAAAGAACTGAAAAAAGTAGCTGGTACTCAACATGCACTGGAGCATCACTGCTACAACACCATGTGTTTGGTACTGAGAACAAAGGTTTGACAATGATTCAACAGAAACGGAGACTTGTTCCTGCGCAGTAGTATAATCTCAGATTAGGTGACCCCACACACCGTCCACCACTTGACACACTCCCCTGTGTGTGTGGAGGCTTTAAAGGAAAGCAGTGCATCCAGGTCAGCGTCCAGCAGGACAAGGTCACGGCCTGGACACTCAGCACTCATACACACCCCATGACCTCTGAACCCTGTGACCTCTCACCCCAGAGTCCAGCCCTTCAACAGCCATCAGTTTATTGATCCAGCACGTGCCGAAAAGACGGAATGAAGAGAATAGAATAGACGCTATTTGTGAAATTAGAATATTGTTTTATTCCCATTTTACAGCAAATCTCTGCATGATGATGTTGGGTCAAAAGGAAATCAACAAATCAACCAAGAAGAGAAGAGAAGAGAAGAGAGGACGAAAGAAGAGAAGAGAAGAAAAGAAAAGAAAAGAAAAGAAAATAAAAGAGAAGAGAAGAGAAGAGAAGAGAAGAGAAGAGAAGAGGACGAAAGAAGAGAAGAGAAGAGAATAGAAGAGAACAGAAGAGAAGAAAAGAGAAGAGAAGAAAAGAAAAGAAAAGAAAAGAAAAGAAAAGAAAAGAGAAGAGAAGAGAAGAGAAGAGAAGAGAGGACGAAAGAAGAGAAGAGAAGAGAAGATAATAGAAGAGAACAGAAGAGAAGAAAAGAGAAGAAAAGAAAAGAAAAGAAAAGAGAAGAGAAGAGAAGAGAGGACAAAAGAAGAGAAGAGAAGAGAATAGAAGAGAACAGAAGAGAAGAAAAGAGAAAAAAAGAAAAGAAAAGAGAAGAGAAGAGAATAGAAGAGAACAGAAGAGAAGAAAAGAAAAGAAAAGAAAAGAGAAGAGAAGAGAATAGAAGAGAACAGAAGAGAAGAAAAGAAAAGAAAAGAAAAGAGAAGAGAAGAAAAGAGAAGAAAAGAAAAGAAAAGAAAAGAAAAGAGAAGAGAAGAAAAGAAAAGAAAAGAGAAGAGAAGAGAAGAGAAGAAAAGAGAAGAGAATAGAAGAGAAGAAAAGAGAAGAAAAGAAAAGAGAAGAGAAAAGAAAAGAAAAGAGAAGAGAAGAGAAGAAAAGAGAAGAGAAGAAAAGAAAAGAAAAGAGAAAAAAAGAGAAGAGAAAAAAAAGAGAAGAGAAGAAAAGAGAAGAGAAGAGAAGAGAAGAGAGAAGAGAAGAAAAGGAGAAATAAAAGAGGTTAAACAACCAGAACAGAGGCAGGAAATTGGAACAGAGGAGTGAGTTAAATATGTATCTGAATGTATGACACATCTGCACATGCACAGAAAGAAAAGTGGCACACAATATTCACATACATGAAATCACGATGCAAATCCTTCCTGGCAACATCCCCCACCCCCTACCCCCCTACCCCCCTACCCCCCCCCCCACACTTTAGTTTTCAGCATGCAAAGTGCTTTGACGGCAGCTCAGTCTTCACACCACTGTGATGCTCTCATTGATTTCCATGGTGTGAGATGGAGAGCAGGGTCTGTGCGGGCCAATGAAAGGAAGGTGGCGGTGCACGAGTGAAAGGCTCGTTATGGCAAAGATTATCTCCCTGTGTGACACGCGCACACGCCACCCGACCCGGTGGAGGAGTCGCTTCGGCCATAATGGCCCCTGCATCCACACGTGGGAGCACATGCATTAAGACACAAACGTACACCTGTGTTTCTATTTCTTGCACTCTTTCTGTCATAATCCATATCTCAGCAGCTCCACCTGTCACACAAGTATGCAATCAGAGGAATGCAAATCTGGTTAAGAGTTACACGCAGGTGCACAGATACTTGACACACAGACACACACACACACACACACACACACACACACACACACACACACAAACACACACACAGCGAAGCACATTTACACCAGCTATGAGCTAACAGGTTATAGCTTGCCTCATGCATTTTAGTAAGTGTGTTATTTCATCGCATCTTTTCATCCTTTCCCCTCCCATTCTGCTCGGTGACAGGGGGGATATGTGCACCCTACTTTGTTGCCATGGATACCACAAACACCCCACATAGAAAATTCTACACAGAATAATAAGTGGCCAATTGCGTCTGTTTGCTCTCCAACAAACCTCAGGATTAGAGGCATTTTCTTGTCAGAGGCATAAACTATTTTTATGTTTGTAGGGGAATGAGAAGGAGGGGGAGGAGAGGAGAGGAAAAAGAGGAAGGGAAAAAAAGAGGCACAGATATGAAAAGAGCATACTAATGCTGTGTGGTGACAGGTTTCTCCCTGCTCAGTAAGATGAGAGAGCTTGAGCACAGAGGAGGGAGACAAAAAGGAGGGGGGAAAGAGCTGCTCTTAAAAAGAAACTCAGGTGCTCAGGGCACCCTTAACAAATGAAGGAGAACATGACAGAGAGAGGCAGAGAAAGAGGGGGGCAGACCATTTCAAGTCCAGTTAACTGGGAGCGCTGACATTTGTAACAGCTGAACGGGCGAGGTGAAAAGCAGGGGTGGCGTTTAGTAGGGCAAACTGGAGCTAAATGTTATGAGCTAAAAGCTCTCTGGCTTTTTATTTTTTTGTGCATCTCTTTCAGAATAATTGACAAACACTCATCTGATGCCTCCTCCTAATTTCTTCCTCCTGCTCTGAGCCTCGGAGAACATAACCCCAGTGTGCAATGATGTCATTATGATACCATCTGTTTGCTGCAATGGCAGACGCAACGCACACACACAGGCTTAAACACACACACACCCGCACAAGATAGCCGTGGATCAGATAAAACGTAGAGGGAGAGAACCTATGACATTTGCACTGTGCACTGTATATAAGCCATGCACACGCCCGGTTCCTGCTGCATGTTCAATATAGGCTTATTGTAAAGAGTAAAGGTGACTGTTGACACACTACAGGCAGCTTTGTACCTCAGATCCAAGAGGAGAATCAGTCCGGACTCCTGCTGTGTGTGCGGTGAGAGGACCGAGCAGCTTTCTTTGCTGTCCACAGACTACATGCTGTAACTACCGTACTAAAACACAGCGTCTGTCAAGGTCATGAGGGGAGATGCTTGATGCGGATGTCTGTCAATCCCATCCCCCATCTAGACAAGGACACTGCCTCCCCCTGCTACAATTTTTTACACCTTTGTCTTTTACTGTTGAGGCCAGCTTGGGCTTGATCCAATCTATGACAGAGGAGAATGAAGGCTACTACAAGTCAGCTGGGATTAGCTGACATGGCCTGTACTCCCATTACATGAAGTTTCATGAAAGGCACATTGGTGTCTGTATGCACCTGCTCTCTCTCTCATATGCACACGTACACCACCAAACAGTTGCTATCAAAACGGGACCAGTGATATTATATTTTGTTGATGTAAATCTGTGTTTTCTGCATTTATGTTTTGACCAATTGTCCACTTTTCTTCCATCAGGACCTGATGTCCTCCACTTCTTTTGGGAGGACAGTTGTATTTAATGGCCACCCCTTTGGCGTAGTTACAAAAAGTCACAATGGTAGATGGTCTATTTATAGAAGATAAACATCGTCTTCAGCTCTCAGAATCCATAAACCAAACCGGGATCATTCTTTTCAGTTTACATACCATGCTTGGAATCGTTGGAAACTAGATATTTCAAGCTCTCTCATTCACCTAAACACTCCTTGAATAAAAACACACAGCGCCCACAAAAAGACAGGAAAACAAAGGAGTCAAACTTCACATTTTACAGACCCACTGACATAATTCTATGTTCTTGTTAAAATATTTCACCAAGGCATATGTCATTTTTGCATAAAAGTGCAGATTTTTTGTTACTTACAGTTCTGCAATAAATTTGAGGCCAAATGGAATTCACAGTCAGCCTTAGGGAGGAGACAGCAGCCATCTTGCGCTGGCTGTTCATGGCCAACTGGTGGCTGAAACAAAGCACTCACCCCAGCAAGCCTTACATCACTGTATTAAGCTGTGTAAGATGAATCTGTGGATACCTCATAGTGCCCTGTGGGCCCTTCCATTCTCTATTTATCTGCCTCTATAGCATGGAGCTCTTCAGTCATGTATGACTATTGATCAATATTCATTGTTTATTACTATTTTTATGTTTTTTGGGAGATTTATGTTATTTGTAAAATGGATATTTCGAAATAAATTGTGCTTTGAAGTAAAACAATAAACAGACAACATGGCCAAAATATAGAGACTGCCTGAGCATATCTTTATAAATTTTATGTATTTTAGTGTATTTTTATCGAGGTTGAAGTGCTATTCCGGATTCCTTTTGGGTATTTTATTTTATCAATTTTTTTCCTGAGGGATAGGGCTGGGGCTTGTTAAAAGGAAAAGTTTGTCATTATGCTTTCTTACCGAGAGTTAGATGAAGAGATTGATACAACTGTATGCCTATATATGGTTAATGACGAAGCTATCGCCAGCAGCCTGCTACCTTAGCTTAGCACAAAAAGTGGAAACAGGTGGAGACAGGTGGAAACAGCTACCCAGGCTCTATGCTAAGGTAACAAAATCTACCAGCACCTCTAAAGCTCACTAATTAAACAAGAACTAGTCTGGTGCATAATGTCAGTCATAACAAGTGGAATCCCACAGACCTGGAGCCTCTGCATTACCCTTTGTAATGGCTCAATTCACAGTACCTTAACACTGCAGTAAACATGACCTGTATGTGCAGGTCATAAAAAAGTCGTTCTGATTTAAACAGAGCTCAACGCGTGTGATTTAACATGTGTATTTCTGTTCTCCCCGTGTCAGACTAACCGCTTGGCTTATGTATTAGATGTAGACTAGCAGCAGGTACAAGTAGAGCCACATGGACGGAGTAGCGTGCGGCGCATGCATGAGCAGGCAGAACCGACGTAGCAAATGAATTTGGAGGGGCGTAATGAGAGACGGCGCTGGGCTCTGGCCCGATTTCACAGCCACATCATTAGGGCGAGGCGGCCCCGGCCCTTGAATCAACACGCACACATTCATACACACACACCACTCAGCACAGTGGCCCTAGGAAAGACGAACAAGGTCAGTCGCCATGCCGCAGTCTAATGAGAGGTGACAGGTGAGAAGACACGCTCCAGACTTTATCCATTAAACTTGCATTTTTAGGAAGTGTGTGTGTGTGTGTGTGTGTGTCCGTGTGTGCGCATGCATGTGTTTCTGAATCATAACCAAACACACTACAATACCCTCCCTGTAACCTTCATGTACTTGCAGGCAGGCAGGTGTTAAGGCTGTAGGGGCTGAGTTGAGTGGCCAACAGGAGATGGTGCTGTGTTATTTATCAGCATGTCCAGGCGTCATAAATGACTCTGTTCGCTGCAGGTAACTCAGAGCACACACACACACACACACACACACACACACACACACACACACAGTATCAGCTTTGGCTGTGTGGTAGTATGTACTATGTGTTTTGTTCAATGATTCAATGGAGCCCAACTGAAATGACTTATGGCCATCTCTTTTTTTAGGTCAAAAACTGTGTAAGAGTAGAAACAATGGTCTTTGGGTAAATATCAGAAATGTTTCTTTTCTACTTTCTACCTCTGGAGGAGCATGTAACTCTCTACATTGTTGTCTAATAGCAAGCAGAGAGACAAAGTAAAGCAGCCAACTGACGTAGCAGAGTGCCCGTTCCCACAGTGAATGTTTGCTGCAGGTGCAGGACGAGACGTGTGTTTCTGTCTTCAGAGTCTTTAGCAGGGAGGGTTGTTGTCTGTGGTCCTTATGTTGTGTTGTCTGGCTCAGTGGGACCGTCTCCATGTGATAGAACACTGACGTTATACAAGTAGGGTTTAAAGTCAAGCAATTTGATTGGCTGAATGGAAACAAATTCTCTCACTATAGACAGAGAACTAATGACCTTCTGACTAGTCAATGCAAAGATATAGGGCGCTATCTTAAACCAAAAAGTATATAGATTACCCAATGGGTTACGGATATATAAAAAAAAAAAAAGAACAAAAGCAGATATGTATGCTGGAAACCCCGTGTTAGACAATGAGTAAAAAGCATCAGAAATTGTCAAAATTTGTGTTATCACAATCTTGAAGAATTTTATATTGTTGTGCCAATCATGTGCGCAGGCAGTTGGTCGACTCCAATGCCAAATGAGCTATGCTGCCAAAAACGCAGAAGCTTGAAGAACATTTCCAGCATGTTGATGGCCAAAGAGCAAAACCTCCTATCTGAAAAATGCACTTTTTTTAAAATACAAAAAAAAACTTGTTTTCTTGCAGAATGCTATTTGTTAAGGATACCCAATACATAATACAAAATTTAGAAAAATACAAAGTACTAAAAAAAGAAAAATATACAAAGTGCAGACAGAAGGTTATTCCCACTTTTCCTGGATCATTTTGCAGATAGGAGGTTTTGCACTTTTTCCATCGATTATGCACCCAGCGAGCCACTTTCAGAGAAATGAACATGGTGCCATCTTGGAACACCACATTTGAGGATGGCGCCTTGATTCTCATCTCATGTTAAAAAGCATCTTAAAACATTGACTACATTGAATACAAAGTGAGTCACAGCACATTAGCTATAGTAGCTATTAGCTAGCTAAAGGCCAGGTAACCCAGAAGAAGGTACTTTAATATCCAGGGTGAAAGCCAAGAGTTGATTTGTTCTATGTCTTCCCAGCTGAAGGTGTTTAAGAATCCCTGGTGAAGATGAACAACACTTACGGTACTTCAGTTCAATATTCAGATGGACCATCCAGATGCTTTTGGAAGTTTAGACGTACAGTGTCTGATATCTGAATGATGCTCATCTGTCTGTTGATGTCATCTTGTTATGATGGTAAGCTGTGTCACACACACACACACACACACACACACACACACACACACACACACACACACACACACACACACACACACACACACACAAGGCATGGGCAGGCGGAGGGACTTGGTCTGTGTCCAGATGGCTAACCTTAAAGACAGCACTCTACAGCTGTCCTCTCTGCCGTAACTCTCCTGATGACTAGTAACACGGGACGCATCTGACATTTCTGGTGACAGCCTCGGGCTTGACGAAGAAGCGGGTACGCTTGATAATCGCCACGGTGACACCATTAAGAAGACGTTTAGGGACCTCCCTCAGACATATATCTGAAGATGAAAGAGACGAGTGAAAACCCACATCATCGTTTCATCTCGGCAGCTAACTGTCATTGTTAAAGCTGCCTCCATCGTGGTCACTGACAGTGTGACGGTTACCGTGGCATCACTGTCTTCCCAAACAAGGCACTGACTAACACGTGACTGTCACATTGTGCCATCTTCTTCTCTGCAGAACATTCTTGAGTGACTTCATCCTCTCTTTTACTCGCATCTTACTCATTTCAGATGTTTCTCTTCACCACGAAAGCACCATCCCAGAATAGATTTGTTGTCATTTCATGCTTTATAGGACTTTCGAGAGCTTTTGTTATATGACATACTCACTTTTTTTAAACAGTGTCCTAGAATAATGATGCAATATGCGATGTCCTTGAGGCCAGTAGGATATATGCAAGCTGGAATCCTGCAAAAGATTTTTTTTCCCTGAATATCATTCGTGCCTTCTCTTCTGCTCTTTCATAAGCGGGCTAGTAAAGCAGAAATACCATAAAAATAATCTTTAAAAAATAATGAGAAATTGTATGTGGGCTTTTAAAAGGGAAGCAGTGATATAACTCTTTTTTTTTTTTTTTTTACCAGAGGTGCCCCTGAGTGACTTTCTTATCTTGTTAGTCACTGTTGTAACATCATGTTCCCTTACTAAATTAAATTAAATCAATCATCAGTTGCCATAGTGTTTTCTGCCGTCCACTTTTCTATTTCCAACTGAGCACCAAACTATATTAATAACTTATTAAATCGGATTATTACATTACGGGCATGCGTGCATTTATATATGTGAGCACATCATCTTCTCTACGATGGATTTGCCCTGCAAATCAAGTTAATCACAGCACTGAAAGCAATAATGAGTGTGGCATGCTACTCAACAAACTAACAAACCCATTAGCTAGTCTGCCTGTCTCCAAATCCAAAACCTTACATTCATTAGACAGTAATTTAGAGCAGAAAATGAGATTGGGAGCCTTGATGTTACAGAAAAACACATCCCCATGAAAAAAAAAAAGAACACAACACTGTGATGGCTGAGACAAGATCGAAAAACAAATTTCTAATTTTGTCCATGAAGTGAAATAGGAGTTGATAATTAGTCTGGGATGAGAGGGAGCTGTTACAGACACACACACAATCAGTTTTCAGTCCATTCCTCTAGCCGTACAATTGGATGCAGCAGCAGGAGCCAGTAGTGCTGCGTCCTACTGTACGTGCTTATGTAACTCCATGAAGCATGGGTGTGAGAAATGGTGTCATAAATACATGTTGCAGGTTTCTACACTTCGCTTTGGGGATTGAGGACACTCCTCCAGTGCAGTTCATCATGATGATCCACTTCACACCGGTTCCTCTATGTACGTGCGACAAAGGAGGCCACAACGCCGTCAAGAGTCTTTATAAATCTGTCTTTCTATAAATGTGTCTATATTCGCCATGTGACATGTGTTCCAACAGCTTTCCTCCTCTCCTCTTCACAAATACCGGCGACCAGCGGCGCTCCAGACGTCCACAGAAATCAACAGCAGCCATCTCATCTCACTACTCCATCACTGACTTCACAGCCCAACCCCCCCACCAATATCTCCTCCATCTCCTGCTCTGTCATTTTAACTGTCAATCCTTCTCTCCATCATCCCACCCCTCCCCACCTCCACTGGTAAACCTTTCAAGCCATCTTGTCATCTAGATGTTCATGCACTGTACTACATTTCTACATCCTTCAACCCCATCTCTGTTATCTATACTTCTGCTCTGCCCTACCTGGGCATAGACGGAGGCTGAGGGAGGAGGTGGGGGTGGTTTAGGGGTGAAAGAAGTGGCTTCAACCCCAAACCCGCTATGAGGGCAATTTCACCAAACTGTAATAACAGTAATGGCCGCAGGTTATGGTAATTTTTCAATTAATCCAAATGAAATGTGTGGAGCTGTGTAGGCTTGTATGGCAAGGAACTCACTGAACTTAAAGAGAATCAAATCTAAGACAGCTATGGTGATAATCATCAGCATTAATGTCACCATAATCAGCACCATCACCATCAAATTATCTCAACGGTCGTTTGATGGAAAGCTGGATTGTAATTTCAATATTTAACCACTATCCTTAGCACCGCAGACCTTTGAAGAAACATTTAGTCTTTTTAAGCAGAGCAGCAGCAGGACCTCCAGCTCTCCATGCTGCTGTATTTATGGAAGCAGAAAAAATGCTATAAGATATTTTATGAGCGAGTGAATACCTAAATATAACTACTATTGAATACTTGGAAATTTATTACACTCAGTGGCCACTTTATTTCCAAAATTTGTTTAATTTTTAAGATTTTGATGTGAGCATCTTAGTAGCCAAGTGGTTACAGCACATGCCATCTGACCACAATAACATGGGTTTGATTCCATCCTTTGGACCTTTGTTGCACGTCTGATAATCTTTAGAATTTTTTTTATAATGTTCAGTTTTTGTTTAAAATGTTTACAAATGTGTACATTTCATATAGTTATATATTATATTGAAAGGTGTTTCTAATTTGTTGTGCCCTTTACATACATAAGGGTAGCAGAATATTATAAAGTGGTTTGGACATTTCTGGTCCAATTCGAACCAATCACAGGAGGCATACCATTTATGTGTCATTTAATTAGTTAAAGAAAATTACATTTTCTTTTCCTGTTTCTGTGACTGGTGAACTAGGAACCGAATTTGGTGTATTTACTGTTAATCAGACCACAATGGGACTATAATTAGCTAGCTAGCGCATCCAGTGGTCCCTCTACTTCAGCAGGCCAACATTTCTGTAACCAGTGTGTAAGCAATGGTGGAATTAGCAAGTTAGCTAGCAGTAACATGTAACAGCTTAATGCTTCACCCACACACTTTTGTCACAGGGTAGGAAAGCACATCACACGCTTCGAGGCAACTGTTAAGTCGAGTGTTGCATAAACCTAACCAAACTGCAAGTGAAAACTGAAAATAATAAGTTAACTGAGTGTCGAAGTAGTCTTCTCACAGATCTCAAATGCTAGTCTGCTGGTTGACAGCCCTGAGTTTGACGCCACAATCTACTCCCTGCACATACTTTGTACTTCTTTATACTACTACTACTACTATTAATACCACCACTCCTAAATGTGTTAAACTACATCTGTTAAATTCAGACATCAAGTTTCAAGACTAAGACTTGAACATGCGGGCTCCTCGTACCAATGATAATGAACCCACATCTCTCCTGCATCCTGTCAGTCACATTATCAAAGGAAGAAAAAGTCAAATGACTGAATGCAGACCTCACACACTGGAATGTCCTGAACTTGTGAACTTCTCGTAATTAAAAAAAACAAAACACGTCACTTATAAAAAACCTTGGATAAAAAGATTGAAATGGTAAGATGTTAAGCAAAAATAAAGTAGGTGAAATGTCCCAATGCTCAGTGGTTCAGTGGTATTTCATTTTCAACATAAGTATAGTATCCAGTGGGAGTTAGATTTCACAATTAGGTTTACAGTTGCTTATAAAAAGTCTAATCATTATGCGTTTCTTTGCTTCCATATTGTTTTTTTCTGGCAGGCTCTCTGGTCAGAAGAAGCTGCATCTTTATTGTACATTCACACTCTGCCATTACTCTGACATTCTGCTTGACATTCAGGTAGCATAGCAACATGACAACATGCCCCTACAGCCTGGTGTGAGAATATAGATGCTTTTTGAAAAGGTTGACAAGAGAGAAAGAGAGAGTGAGAGGAGAGATGGAGATGGAGGAGGAGGTGGAGGAGGACGAGGACGAGGAGGAGGAGGAGGAGGAGGAGGAGGAGAGTGGAGTGAAACCCTCCAGAGATTTGCTTCTTCTCCTTTTCAACACCACTTTAAAATCCTATTGGAAATTTAAAGCACCGTTTTTTGTGTCTGAAAATATACCTTTACACGCACTGCCATAAATACTGCCCAAAGGGAGAAGGCTTCGGTTCCCCCTGCAGATTTACATGATTCAACAAGGATGAGCTACTATAATGGAAGGCACACATGTGCATACATGCTCTATGTGTACACACTCTGTATATAATATACATAAATAATAGAGAATATGTCATACACAGTACATATAATAAATGTATAGCAATACATGTAACAAACATTTGTATTTACTTTACTGTATATAGGAATACATATATGTTTCTCTAGAATACTGTCCACATTTTGATTGTATTGGTTATGTATGCATAAGGAGAGAAATATAAACAAATGCTTTAAAATTATTTATGTTGTAAAATTGTGGAGGAGACAGATGGAGGAAAAAAAAGACACATAAAACATATAACACTGGTCAGAGGGGGTATGTAAATGAATTTTTTTTTTCACCGCAGAAATCAATTCATTATTCATAAAGATTAAAGATGGATTTCATATTACACCCATTCGACTGGCCCTTCTCCCCTCCCCAAGCTCTTTGGGCAAATGCTCTACCTCCACGAGCTTCTCCTTCCTCGGTGTGTAGAAGGTGACCAGATCAATACGTCTCCTGATTTCATCCTGCCTGTTAGCCTCCAGTTGCTTGGAGGAAAATCTGCTGAGGATTGACTATCGCTGTCTCTGAAGACTCTTTACCTCACTATTCACTTGTAATGGTCAGTGAGAAGCTCGTCCCCTTCCTACAACTACGCTGTTATTACAATTTTTTTCTTTTTTGGATTCAGAAAAATTTATGTTTTGGGAATACAGTGTGTTCCCAAACTATATATCTATGTTGAAAAGTTTTCCATTGCAATATATATTTTGTAAAAAAAGAAAAAATTGAATTAATGAATTTCCCCATGTTCTCATTGAAGTCAGAAACCCAGCTATCAGATGTGCTGAGTTGTGTCTACTAGTACTCCAAGTCCTGCAGTATAACGTGTATGTAGCTTTACTCTGTGATGGAAAGTAAAATGTACTTGTACCTAGCAGTTCCCTGCCAGGTGGACCGCAGGGTATTTAGCATGTTATTAAGATTCCAAACCGTAGGTCAACGTCGATGTGTCCTTGGGCAAGACCCAAATTGCTCCCGTATTCTGTGCCTGGTGAATGAATGGGTGTAAATATGAGGGGTATACAAGTTATGCAAGCTGGCACTGGGACTGGCACCGTGCATGGTAGCTCCTCCCATCAGTGTGTGAATGGGTGAATGATGTCATGTAGTGTTAAAGAGCTTTGAGTGGTCGGAAGACTAGAAAAGATATATACAAGTACAGTTTATTTACCATTTACCATTACCACTTTGCCACAAGTTGACCAGCAAGATTACTCAACAGTCATTGCACCTTGCTAGAGCGCTAACATAGGGCTATGCTAGCCAAACCAATATTACGTGTAACTTCAAAATTACAATAAACATTAACATTAGCAATGCCAGTGCTAATGTTAGATGCTGTAGATAAAAACTAACCTAACCAACTGTTGTGTATATGTTCGTATGAGGTAAGGACAAGGCAAGAGTGTGAAAATATAGCGCTACTTGATGAATGAGATTTTTTTTAAAGGATTGAAATATTCTTGCAAATGCAGTGGCTAATTTCAAGTTCCAATATTTTATTACATTTATTTAACTTCAAAATTATTATATAAAAGTTACTTTGACAGCCACTAGACATAGCCTAAAAGGTTTCATCGTCTACATAGTCCCACTGTGATTTATTGTCATGAATAAAAGTGTTTCTAAACCCCCTCCTCAGATTTGTTTTACAAATAGCACCCTCTATATTAAATATTATATCATATTATATAGAAATAACACATAAGTTTGGACATGGAGTATGTATTATAGATACATGCTTGGATATATATAATTTATTATATTATATATTGTAGATCAAAGCTTGATATGGAGTGTTGCATGCATGTAACTAGCTGTACATCAACAAACATCATGTGTATTTCAGTAGCAAGTTTGAAAAAATTTGTATAAAGTTGTCTGGAGTGGGTGAATCTAAATAAAAAAGAAAGCTAAATTACAAAAAGAGCTGTAGAAAAATATGAACTAAAAGTCCCATTTAGACGTGCCAGCTCACATTCCATAGAAAATGTTACATGCAGTATGCTAAGGAAGAAATATTGGAAGAGCCAGCAGCCAGAGGATCCATCATTTCAAAAACTAAAGCACCTATGCGTGACAAATGAAATACAGAAACACAATGCCAGTCTTTTCATCATCTCATACCATTCAGGCCATTGTTCTTTCGACATTTTACTGACTCGAGCGATGATAAGGCGACATGACATTTTGGTGGCCGTGATGGCTTGCTGACATTCTTTTGCAACACAAATTAAGTTTTGCCCTGCACAGTAGGAAATGATGTGATTACACTTCATGTTGTGAGAACTGTGATAATGTTTCACAAGACATTCTCAAGCAATTGACTTTAACCCAGTGGTTGCCAAACTCGGGGTCTGGACCCCCTGCGCCGGAATAGGCCATTTTCAGCTTAATAAAGTGACTAAGCAGCATTCTATGTATTGTGGTCATATAACGCTGTGTTATAATAATGTTAATAATGGCGTCTAATATGTTGGACCTTTATCCAATCATAATCAACTATTGTGTAGCCTAATTCAAATTAAATCCAAATGATCTGACATTCAGCCCACCACAGTCTAGGTAGGCCCGCCACGGTTTCATAATGACCCAAAAATATTCAACACTTCTCAACGGGTGGGGTCTGCTCGGCCTGCCAAGGGGATTCAACTAGGCAGGTCAGGGCTGGCCGCTCTTCGGCATGGGAGGATCCCCTCGTGGGACCTCTCCCCGGCGCTGGTTGGTGTGATATTTCTGTTGCACAAAATACAACAAGTCACGGTTTCAAAATAAATCTGATTTATGATGTGACAATGCTGTGGTTAAGTTTTGGTTAGGTTGAGGGAAACGTGGTGGTTTGGGTTAAAATGACTTTGTGGTTAAGGTTAGGAAACAATCATGGTCATGGTTAAGAGAAACCCACGTTATCTGTAGGTACGAAACAGGAAATGATCAGCAGTCTCCCGTGTCTGCCCGCAAAATCCCTAAGAGGGCTTTGTCACCTGAGCGTAGAGAAAAATATTTTGAGGGGCAAATTTGCTGAAACACCTGATAATCTCGTTTTTCACAAAACAAAACAATGTCATTTTTCTCTGACCATCATTTATTTATTATTTTATATTTTTGCTTCTTTCTTGTGAAAGAATGGATACTTTCAGCTCTCCATGTCCTTCAAAGCTTTAAATAAATCAGTCACCGCTCATTTCCACTTTTATTGCCATGACCAGGGGATGCGAGTATACATTGATTTGTTTAAAGACAAAAAGATTGGCAACCACTGGCTTAAGCAATAAAGCAAAAGCTGTAATACTCTGGTTGAATCACAAGTCAATTTCTTTATTATAGCTGTTTGTGACAGTTTGTGACTCATTTGCCTGTAAGATATTGTGCATTTTCTATTCCCCCAACACTGTTTACTCTACAACATGATAGATTTATACAGAGATCTCAATTCTAACATTAACCAGATCACAGATCATAGATAGAGATGACATTAACAGATCTTTTGACAATCTATATTCCGAAGACATATCATCCTTTTGTTTTTACAAACCCGACTGAGACCTACATACTGACCGTAAACCCATTACTGGCTTTCCCACCAAACTTTAAGATGGAAAAAAAAAGAAAAAAGTTAAAAAGGCCACAAAAAGTGCCTCATCTTCCCAGAAAGGAACAGCAGGCCACTCCAGACTTTATCACTGACTCCATGATGCAATTAGCCATCACGGTGGTGCAGCTGTGGTTCTGCTGATTGTATTAGAGAATCAGTGATGTCTTTCTGGACGAAACCCCAGCGGTTGAGAGAGGGACGCTCAGAGAGCCCTAAAACACAATAAAGACAAGTGGCAAGAGCCACAACTCTCAGTGGGTTTGCTCTTGTTAGAGCGAGCCCTGAAAATGAGAAGCAAAGTTTTTTGTTGTTGTTGTGGGTGTTTTTTTTTCTTCTTGCTGTGGTTTTATGGCCCAGGGGTCGTTATCTCTCTAACACAGGGAGAAACCAAGAGTCGACCTCAAACAATGCCCCATACGCACGCACCACCGCACTCACTAAACTTCCAGAGGGACGCAGGGGGTTTGCTGTGAGGAAGCCCCCCGGGGGTGAGGTGACTTTTGACATGGACAGCAACACATCATACCCCTGAACACACACGCACACACACACACACACACACACACATAGATCGAGCGTCACAATCACCATCCTCACCCACCCCTGGGGGACAGGGAAAGAGAGGCAGGCAGGGCAGATAAGCAGGGAGACAGCCCTGCCCCCCACCACCTTTCTCCTCTTCATTCAATTCAACACCCACCCACCCAGCCCTCCATGTCCAAATGTTCTCTGTATGCCTGCCTTGTGCAGAGAGCCTTTGCCAAGTATAATGTGTGTGTGCTATCTGATAAATCTGTGGCAGTGACACACACACACACACACACACACACACACACACACACACACACACACACACACACACACACACACACACACAGTGGTAAAAGCCATTATGGCCCCTGAAAGCTAGTCCATCCAGGGACAACAGACCCCCCTCAGAGCGGCCACGGCTGAAGTTTACAACAAAAGGGGTAGAGTAATTAGAATGGCACTTCCCTTCTGGAAGAAATACTGGGATGAGAAGGAGTGAAGGGGGGTGAGCAGAGAGCACAAGACAGAAGGGGGAGAGACGGGGGAGAGATAGTGACAAAGAGAGTGGCAGCAGAGTTGAGCTGTAGATAGACAAAAAAAATGTGAAGAAGAGAAGGAGGGAGAGAAGAGTCCCCAACAGTACAGCTATAACCCTATCCCTATCTATTCACCGCAGAGGTTGTAAAGATGGAGGAACAATCAAAAGATGACTGGAGGGCAGGGAGAGATCCCTTTGCGGTCATGACATGTGAGAGGACAGGTTTACTGCTCCGGAGCAGTTAGCCATTAGAATATTAGATCTGAGCGAGAGCTGTGGAGGCTCCACAATGGGCCTCATCCATCAATATTCTGTGTGAAGCCTTAAAAGACGCTACTGGAAAAACAAATCTAATTTGACAGTGTCTTCAGATTTCACTTGAAACTGCACACGCTAAATTGAAACATTTTTGGACGCACCGGCTTTTGCTTTGCCAATTATCCAAAAGTGCTTCTTTGATTTTAAAATGTGTTTCAAATCCACATCCAGCCCAATTTGTTTTCAGTCAATGTGAACAGCAGCTCACGATCAGATCTAATTACAGAAGTAAAACTCCGTGCTAGCAGCAGGATGAGGCTCAGATTAGGACTGGGCCATATGGCTTGTTGAGGAAACTGTGGCTTCCACAGAGCACTGTGGGGGTCTCAACCATAGCCTGATCATTCATTCTTTTTGTTCCTACGCTCTGTTACTAGCTCTCGTCATTCCAGATCCAGCCACTCCCTCCTGCTCGCCAATAACACTGTTCCACCACCTGACCTCCAAACCCACTTACTCACCTGCTTGCAATTTCCCCTAATCAGCCCATAGGAAATAAGATAACATAAGACTTTACTGATCTCTAGAGGGGAGAGTTTTGCAGCAGCACAAGGACAGAAAATAATAATAATAATAATAATAATAAGAGGTGTGTAAAACTAAAATAAGAATAGAAGTAAAAATAGAAACTATATCCCTGGCGGGCAGAGCTGACTGGTGCAGTCTGTGGTCTCCAATGCTGTACGGTCTGATGACAGTGGGCCACATCTGGGTGGGATGATCAGGTGGCTGAATGAGCTGCTCATCTGCCACAACTCGTCATGGTGAGGGTGCGAGGGTTAACCACGGTGGCTTTGAGCTTGTCCTTCATCCTTCATTGCTAGCCTTGATGCCACCACCCAAGCACACCACAGCAAAGAACAGAGCACTGCTTTACCACAGACATAGAACAAGTAGAAGATCTGCAGGAATTTGTTGCACTGACTGAAGTATCTGAGTCTCCTCAGGAAGAACAGTGAGCCCTGTGTCTTCTGTGTTGGGAGTCAAGTCCATTTTTTATTGATTTGAACCCCAAGACACTTGGGTCCACCCTCTCGTCCTCTCCCTGATGTCAGAGGCCTCCTGCTCCTTTTGTAGTCCACCTCCAGCCCTTTGGTCTTGCTGATACTGAGCTTCGGGTGATATGATGTTGTTGCACCAAGTGATGAAGCTCTTTATCAGGCATCTATACTCCTACTCGTTGTCTTTGTCGATGCATTCAACAAAGGAGGAGTCGTTGGAAAACTTTTTGAAGGTGGCATGAGTCAGAGTTAAAGCAGAAGTCTGAGGTAAAGCCCTCTGAGGCAAATTTGTAATTTGTGATTTTGGGCGATACAACATAAATTGAATTGAATTGAATTGAATTGAGGTGTATAGAGTGAAAAGAAATTGCACCAGTACGGTTCCTTGAGGTTCATTGGTGTTATCACCACCTCAGAGGCACTGCCATCCACTCTGGCATACTGTGGCCAGCCAGTGAGGTAGTTCATGATCCAGGATGCAGTATCAGGGTGCAGAAGCTTATCCCTTAGAAGACAGGGCTGGATGGTGTTGAAAGCACTGGAAAAAACAAAGAACATGACTCATAATTCTTCCCTGCTTCTCCACGTGCAAAAAGGCCTCGTAGACCAGAAAGATAACAGCACCCTCTAATCTTATATGTGGCTGGTATGTAAACTGCAGTTGGTCCAGGAAAGCAGTTAGCAGGGTCCTCAGGAGCCGCAAAACCAGCCTCTCAAAGGTCTTTGTGACATGTGACGCAAGTGCCACAGGTTAGGTTCTCCAAAGTCTCCAAGGATCTTCAATCCTGCAGCTTGCCTGTCTTGGCTGGGCCATGCGTATCCACCCTACATCCCATACCTCCAATATCAAGCCTGTCAAAGAGCCCAGAAAAACAGACGTCGATTCAAGTGGAGGCCTCGAAGCTCCCGTAAGAGGAGAAGGTCAAATTGTAGCCCTGATAAAGGGCCTGAGAAAACATAGAACCAGGAGGGGAGAAGCTTGGAGACAGAAGAACAGAACCAGAGAAAGAACCACAACAAGCCCGTTTCACTACCGGAGAGCCGGAAGAAGAGGAGGAAGAGTCAGGTTGATTATTTGATCTGCATGCCACCGATACCTGATCCTTCTCCACCAAAAGAAGAGCCCAGGCCTATTCAAGAAGAACCACCACGGGAAAACAGCAGCAAGAAGAGATGGAGGTTAGATAAAAAAACAGAGTTAAAATGCTAAAAAGTAATACATGTAAGTGGGACAATGATCATAGAAAGGGTATGCATGAATGCAATCTGTATTTCACATCACTGAGGAGAGGCTACTTGACACTTTGAGAAACCCTTCAACAGATCAGAATGAATACAAAGAAACTTTTATTTGAACTGCAGATTACTTTATTTAAATGTTGCAGAAGCTTACAGCAATAGAACAGGTATGTCAATCAGATGTTATAAATGCAATCATACATTATACTCTGTCCTATCTTATATCTGTATTGCTGCTCTGCATTTATATATCACACATTTCTCTAGAGAAATGTGTGATATATCCTGTAATCAGTATATACGAGTTAGAAATGTAAAACTTCTCCTGTGATAGTTTTACGATAAATCAAATGTGTTGAATCAAGTAAGGTTTTGATAAAGTTGAGATATTAATGAATCTCATAATGAAATGTTTAGGATTAAGACATGAACAAATATAAAAGTTGTAAAGGATAAATGTAATGATGAATCACTCTCTGAAATGTTAGTGCACTAAGCAAGTAGAGAAATGAAAGAGCCGATGGAAAGTACAGGGGAGCCATGTGGACGCAGATGGAGGGTAAAGTGGGAAGTACTGGAATTAAATGAGCTGTTTTGATGAGCAGAGCAGCAAAACATTGATTCATGACTCAGACTGTCCTAAGGTGATGACCAAAGGCCAGAACTTACAAGAAATGGGGTTGATGTCATAGTCACGTGACTTGTGTGTGTTCGCAACGGTGATGCAGGATGTCCAAATAGGGATGGTAAGAAAGGTAGAATAAAGAAGCTTCATCAAGTGCTGCGCAATGCTATGTCGCTTTGAGCTGTGGTTGAAGATTGAACAGAGCGTTTCCATCTGAAGAACAACTTCTACCTGAGAACAACGACGAGTCAAGATTCCTCACCAAAACCCTCGCTCCCTGAGAGGAGCTGAAATGTTCAGCCCTTCGAGATCAACCCTCGAAAAGAGACGCTGTCGCTCCCTTTGGAGATTTGGGGACTTTTGGACTTCCAGCCCTGTTCTTCATATCCAAGGAGGTTGTGAGCAGAGCAGCAATATGGATATAAGATAGGACAGAGTATAATGTATGATTGCATTTATAACATCTGATTGACATACCTGTTCTATTGCTGTAAGCTTCTGCAACATTTAAATAAAGTAATCTGCAGTTCAAATAAAAGTTTCTTTGTATTCATTCTGATCTGTTGAAGGATTTTTCAGTGTCAAGTAGCCTCTCCTCAGTGATGTGAAGTACAGATTGTGTGGTCTAACCAGCTTCATTAATTAAAGCTCTCATTGGTTGGTCGAGACTCAAAAAGTAACTTTTCCATAACAGCAGAAGTTTACTTGAAGCTTAAATCATTAGTAGGAACCACAACAAGCGTTACTATTTTAGAGCTGTCTTTGGAGTGTTTTCAGCAGGTATCTTTGCCATCAGGTCACTCAGGGTGCTAGTGAAGCGGCAGAGGGGAAGGCTTCAGGGTGAAGACAGGATATATCTTTATTGTGATGAGAAAGCTGTTCTGTGACTCAATAGGCACACTCATTTTATCACTTTAATGTGAGGACTGGACTGAACAGTTTCAGCGTCACACGGCTGCTCATGTCACGTCTCAATAAAGCCATAATGAACGTTTACATGACGGACACCTGCCGTCATAATTGTAACAGATAGATGAAGCCAGCAATGTTACATATTCCATGTCTGAAAAGAGAGCAGAATGAACCACTCTGTCAGCGTATACCTGTGTGTGTGGAAATGACCAATCAGCTGCTACATCAGGACTCATGTCTACAAGACAGCCTTGAAAGCGTCTTGGCGGGTGTTTTCTCTCCTCGCAGGTTCAAGTTGTTTTTTTATTGTGTTTACACCTTGTACACAATAAGAGTTTACTCATTTAAAACCGATTGATAAATCATCTCCTCTGGCAAAAAGATACGGCATGGCAGTATCATTGTCTTGCAGGAAAAGTTTGTGGCATAAATAATGAGTAAACCCTGGCTATGCCTGTTTGGCCCTGCAGTTGCAACGAGGCTAATTAGTCCTTGAGGGAGAAAATCCCATTCTGAGAAGAAAATGAATGATCCAGTGCTAACACAGTGCAGTGATAACAGGGAGGGAAAACCTAGAGTGAAATGATCAAAACAACAAAAGATTGATGCAACAGCAGTTAATGCACTTCAGAGAGAGAGAAATCCAGTTATTTACAGTGACTGGCAAAGTCCTCTTCATTTGCCCGATGTGTGCTATTGACTGGCATCATTTACGTCAAAGAGAAAACAGATGCAAAAGGAAACAGATGCGGAGAAACAAGATAGGGAATCCAGATCAATAACGGGAGAGGGGTCGCTGACTCCAACACACACACACACACACACACACACACTAAGGCCCAGCAATTTTTCAGGTCATTCAGTTCAGTAGGAAGATTTATTCATTCATCTTCTCAACACGTAACCCGACCCACCAGATGGTTTGTTACACAGAACCATCTGAGAAGCCGTCATTGGAAACTGTTTGCGAATGGACAGGCACCTTCAAAGAAATATGCGGCAGGTAATTGAATGAACCATCTGTCAATCAAACTCTTGCTAAAGCCAGTTAGGAGAAGAGAGAAAACATCTTCAGTGTCGTTCTTTGTTCTTCTTTCAATGAAGAAATGCTCTCTAGTCCTGATAGAACTGATGCTATTGCAGCATCAACGGTAACCTCTTCAGGAGCCGCCACTGTTGTTTAGAACAAACAGTCTCCTCTCTGTGTCGTCACACACACTTAAGCCACGCCCCTAGCTCCTCACAGGACTCTGATTGGTCCGTGCTCTAGCTTACGGGACACAAACACATTACTTGAATCCTGACAAGATGGATTTTCGTGTCATATATGAACCCAGACATGGCAAGAACCCAGCTGCAGTGCAAGATATAAACACCTTTATTTCACGAGTGTGTGTATATGTTTGTGTATGTGCAAAAAAATGTAAAAAGAAAATTTCACTTTAATTTATGAATTCATTTATTCATATTTTTATCTAAAAATCCAATCACTTTCCAATTCCAATTCTTCCTGTAAATAGAAATATGGCATGTGCTACCGTAAGCTAGTACCAACTATTTCAACCACTAATATGACATCCATCCATTATTTCAATCAAAGGTGTGTAGAGCCACAGTCCTCTGTAGCTCTGTATCAAGCTACACTCTAAGCCCGCCCACTTTTTAGCGGCCCAATGAAATATGAAGGATTTGATCTCGACCCCTCTCGTAACTGGACACCACTCAAATACTCCATTTCCCTGTGAGGCTCTAACTTCCGTTTCATTGGGACTTTAAATGGATAAACGCAGTGCGACAGGTCTAACACAAATGAACATGAAAAGAAACGCATGAACAAACACAAACTTTTTAAAATTCATATCAGACCCTCAAAATGTTTCTGTAGGTTTGACAACACGATCCAAGTTGGTTTATTTGGCTCACTGATGCCTCTGTGCTCTAAGCCTTCTCCATATATGTGATAATGGGATTCATTGCTTCCCCTCCCCTTTCTCTTCTCCCTCCTCATGTCCTGCACGCCATCCATTTGAAAAGGAAGGCATCGCATTTAAATTACGCAGGCAGTTTACTGTAAGAGTCCACCAGGGAAATCGAAGAAGAGACAGAAAGAGAAAAGGGGAGAAGGAGGGGGGATGTAAAACAGAGTTATGGGAAATCGCGTAGGATGGAAGGCAAAGTGCACAGAAAGATGGGGAAGATAGAGACAGGATGGTGGGAAGACGTGGAGCGGGAGAGCGATTGAGGGAGAGAGTGAGGCCTGGAAGCTCACTGTCTATCCTTTGTCCTTGATCTGTGCTTTGTTGTTGAAAATGGAGAACCCATTTGCAAACACTCTCTCTCTCTCTCTCTCTCTCTCTCTCTCTCTATCTATCTCTTCTTCCTCTCTCTCTCTCTCTCTCTCTCTCTCTCTCTCTCTCTCTTTATTTCTCTCTCTCTCTCTCTCTCTCTTCTCCCTCTCTCTCTCATGTTGTTTCTGTTGACCATGCTGACCACCGGCCTCTCCTCTGCACTGATGGGTGACAAACAAGCCCAGGCAATCCCACAATGCTCTTTGTCATCCATGCAGCAGAGGACTGGTGCGTTTGGCTATTTGCATGCAAATAGAGCCCCCCCCCCCCCCTCCCTCCCTCCATCCCGCACACACACACACTTACACACAACTTCCATCATCCTCCTCTCTACGTTCATTCATTTTGTCCTGCATTGTGTTCACTTTATTTAAGATGAGTACTTATTGAAGAGTGTGTGTGTGTGTGTGTGTGCACGTGTGTGTGTGCACGTGTGTGTGTGTGTGTGTGTGTGTGTGCGTGCGTGTGCGTGCGTGTGTGTGTGTGTGTGTGTGAGTGGTTGGGGTGGGGGGGAGGGTACCTCTGACTGCAGCCACATTATACTGCCCTGCATGATGAGACAACCCACAGTCACTACATTGTAACTATGTATTGCCATACTTACAGTGGCTTTGGAAAGTAGTATTGTGGTATAGATGTAATTCTAAATGGATCAAATTTACTTTTTTCGGGCAATTAATTCCACAGACTATAACCCCTAATGGAAAAGCAAAGGCAGTTTTTTAGAATTGCAAATTTATCAAAAAGCAAATATGGAGTATTCACATTAATTCGGTGCTTTGTAGTCGAGGTCGTCTGAAATGTGGGACCCGACCCAAAACAGGAAGCCTACCAGAACCTGACGCACATTCCAAAGAGACACGAAATATAATTAGACCCAGTCAAGAGTGTGGACGACCCCAACAGACCCTAATAGAGATGGAACATCAACACCATGTCAATAAACAAGCAGCCGCAGTCAAAAAGAGCAGCAATAGGGTAACATTGTCGTAAAGTCACAAAACAAATGTACTGTATTCATTAAGTTTTTATTGTTCAAATACTAATCTATAGAAATGATGAAGGCCCTATTTTTACCTCCTGCACCAACAATAACACCTGCTGTAGCCACTGGACTATAGATAGACAGAAAATTATAATTTCTAACCAATATAACATCTGTTCATCAAGTTCCAAAAAGTCATCTAATAACATAAATGAACATAAACAGCCCTGGAACTTCTATCAAGGCGTATCCATTGACAATGATGAACAGCTTAACTCAAAAAGGTTACAGTGGCATAAAGAGGGGGTCCTTTTCTTGCCAGGCCTCCATAACTGCCATAACTTACCTCCTGTTTCCATTTCAATCATCATCTCGACAACACATGATCGGTGTTGTTGCCTCACGATACAGACGAAAATGCTGCATCGGGTATCGGCCCGTACGAGTTTATGATGTCACATTATCATATTGTTCATCAGATAATTTACGCTACACAGGAGAAACAACACCTGTCAATCACTACCTGATCAGTACATCCTGCCTGATCGGCCTGCTGCTCATGACCAGTACTACATACGTGTGGTTAAACACTCTTGTGCATCCTATTTTTCCCTGATAATGCTACAATGTGAACAACTAACCTGTGTTGAACTCAGCAGGTGGAGAGCTAGTTCACGTTAGCTGTTAGCAGCCAGTGGGCAGCACAGTCTTGCTTGGCGCAGCTAACAACGGCGCTAACAGCTAACGTTGAGGGAGGTCGCATTGAGTTACATTATGATGCGTTAAAGCTCTGTCAACGGTAAATCATAAAAGTATCATGATGTCTTCAAATGTAATCTTGTGAAATGAAGTTTTAACAAAGCAAAAATCTGACTAAAAATACAATCAATATTACAACTTAATTTCAATGCAATTTATTTTCTAACCATTTGAATTGTTTGTTTTGATGCAAATCACCACTATAGATGACAATAACAAAGTAAAAGGATAACATTTAGAATTTTTGACAGTTAACACTTGGAATTCTCTTTTGTGACGGTTCTGGGGCGATGGTGGAAAAAGTTAGTCTGTATATATTTGGTACATATCAGAATCAAGAAGGAGAAAGTGAACGTCTCCTCTCATCAACACACTTTTCTCCTCTATGTTTTCATCTTATACACAGATGACTGTTGTATTGCAGATATAAAAATGACCACCATGATCAAAAGGCTGTCTCTTCTCAGTCACTCAGATAATGCAGAAATACGTGTACTGATCCATAAATGTTTCCACATGTTTGGCTGCTGGCTCTAGCGTCATATTCACTGTATCAGTGTGGTATCAATATTCTCATAACTCTCAGGGAGAAAGTGAATACATGTATTTACAAGTGTCAAACTATTCCAGTAAAACTGCTGAAATATCAACACATGCAGATAGAAAAACAAGTAAGCAGGTTTTTCTTCACTTAGGACCTCCGTAGCTCCTTCCTGGCCTGCGTCTCAAACCATTACTGGAGCACAAACAGGCCATTATGCCAGACAGGCAGCCATGATTCCTCTCTCTCTCTCATACAGACACACAGCCCCGCTGCTTCCTCTCCCTGTGAATGAAAGAGGAAGTGCAGAGGAGACTGAAGTGTAAAGAGTCCTCTGTCTCCTCCGTCTCACTCAGACAGGAGTGACACCACAGCCGACAACAACAACAACAACAACGACAGTGACAAGCGGTGCTGCCGAATTATTCATGAGGGCTGAAGAACGCAACCGCAAAGGAGCTCAGTGTCTACAAAACTCACTCACTCGGCAGCCTGTGTGTTTTCAAAGTCATCCCGTTCATGAGTTACAACCCCAAACTTACAGCCTCCGAGAGGAGATTTCCCTCTCAATGGCGCCCACCTGGTCTGAGAAAGGAAGGCAGCAAACTAAAGATTCAAGTATCAAAGTGCCTATTCTCCAACTTGGTTGAAAAGTTTGCAGTTCGTCACAAGTAACGCTCTGTTGCAAAACAAAAGAACTTTGTGTGACACCTGAGCTCATACAAAGTGGCAGTTAAAACACTGTGTGCTGGTGGGAGACGCGTTTCACATCCACAATGAGGACATCAACAAATTTTGTCTCAAGTCTTTTGACTGAGACTGGCAAAGTTCGGCAACAACCCTTTTTCCCCAGAAATAGCATTTCACAAAGAGACTGCTCATACAAACACACCCATTATCTCTCATCTATAAAAAAAACAGAAAATTCCTTATCATAAAACTGCATTTCAATGATTTATTACTGCTCCCGTTATGCTTCAGTCATTCATATTTGTTTGTTGAAGAAAGGCTTCTGTCTTTTGCTGACTGGGCTTTAGAAAGCTGCAGGCCTCAGTGCGGTCAGTAGGGCAGGCTCTTTATTGCTGGCTCTTTCGGAAAATAAGTTTGTTTTGTTCATATCATAAACACCCTTACATCCAAACTGTCCTCGCTTTAAACTATCTAATGAAGGTGAAAAAAATATGTATCCTTAAAATCTTCATCCTTATGCTATTTCAGTGCAAAAAACCCCACATCAGTCAAGTAATTAATTGTGTTTAAATGCAAGACAGTAACTCACTCACATATTCATAAAATTCTGTAGATATATTCATGGTTCCTAGATAATTAATCCTCAGCTGGTTACACCAACTATCATATTTAAACCAGATTAAATCATGGTTTAACTTGAATTAAATAGTTTAACTTAAAACTATCATAACATTTGAAGAAAGATTCAATTCAAACTGTGGACTTTAAACATCAGTTTAGTTTTTACTCTAAACCTAGATTACATATAACCACCAAATCTTTGAACTCCAATTCAAACTGTGATCCAATATTAACTTTAAACTTACAATTGCAAAATAAAGATTTCATTGAAGAAAGTCAAGGGACAGACTCAAACAGTGTTATAATGTTGGTTCAGCAAGGAAACTGTTCTGGAGCTGAACTGGAAGATTAGACTCTAGTCTCTTTTTTCTTACTGTGCTGTTGTCTGTTTTTTATTTGTCTTTATTTTATTATTTGGTCATATTGCTGTGTAATTTAGTCAACAAGTTTTTCTCAAAGGAAGAGAAATTAGGGCTCCTCTGCCAAGTTATCATGAGTAACATTAAGCTAACTGACCTTTTAGCAAGTTAGCTAGCTAGCAAATAATGTGACACTTTTCTTAAGGAATTAAGGTCTACTCACGAGGCCCTAACAGCAAGCACATTTATATATTTAGGCATTTTATTTTGGGTAAGCAAGCATTAGATTGACTAGTGACTTCAACTGATTCCCTGACTTTACCTCGAGCATCACCAGAAAGTGAAAGTTTCTATTTCAAGTACTAACTTTTGTAGTCTGTTGACATTTCCTTTAGCGCCACCATGAGGTTGATATTTGTGGTTTCGAGGTATTCCAATGTCTCAAAAACTATTGGATTGATTGTCATGGATTTGGCACACATATTCATGACTGCTTCTGAGTGAATTGTAATAACTTTGGTGATTCCTTGACCTTTCAATTAGAGCCATAATCAGGTCAAAATGTTCTGTCTAGCACAGTTTTTGACCAGATACCTGCGAAATGAACTACTTTCATCAGCCTCAGCTGTACTTTGTGTTCATTACTAATGTTAGCATGCTACTGCTTAAAACTAATATGGTGTTGATAGGGTTTTTTTGGGGGGGAGTTTTTCCTGAGTCGATGAGAGGTTCTGGAACAGAGGATGTCAGTGTGTACAGATTGTAAAGCCCTCTGAGGCAAATTTGTAATTTGTGATTTTGGGCTATACAAAAATAAATTGAATTGAATTGAATTGAATTGAATATGGTAAACATACGTACCTCCAAAACATTAGCATTTTAGCACTGTGAGCATGTTAGCATGCTGATGTTAGCATTAAGCTTAAAGCTTAGTTTATACTCGCCGTAGTGAAGTTGGAACGAGGCGGCAGAAAATG
>JACSYO010000005.1:125000-205000 GCA_016806645.1 Ophiodon elongatus | reverse complement strand
CGTACTTTTAGTTTACTCATAGCTCTTCTACTTCTACTTGGTTTAAGTCACTGTATCTCCCGACAGAACCACACCAGGGTCCAATTTCAGCCTGCAGGCACGTTTAAAAAAACTGCGTTTTGCTAACATTGTTAGCAGGAGTAACAAGCTAGCAGTCTGCTGAGTGCCGTCATCATCGTGACGTCACCCGTTGGTTTGTGGACCGCCGTTTTGAAGCCTCGAGGTCGGCGATTTCGCCGTCGCCATCTTGGATTACAGCCATCGCCATGTTGTTTTTTCGCAACCAATGAACTAAAGTTACCATATTTGGAATGCGGAGGAGTGACGTAGATACGTCCATATATACGTCTCTGGTAGCACCAGAGACCTGTCAATCACAGCCCTAAAGCATACTGCGCTTTATGGTCTATTTCAGTGGTCCTCAACCTTTTTTGCGCCACAGACCGGTTTCGTGTAAGACTATATTTTCACAGACTGGCCTTCACGGTGTAGGCGATAAATATGACGTAATAAATATGACGCAATAAATATGACGTAATAAATATGACGTAATAAATATGACGTAATAAATATGATGTAATAAATATGACGTAATAAATATGACATAATAAAATGATACGACCGGCATTAAAAACACAAAGTACATAAAAAATACAACTCATCATTACGCCGAATTAGTGGGAGCCCTGAGCTTGTTTCTCTGCAACGAGCCGGTCCCATCTCGGGGTAATGGGAGACGATTTTTTTATCCATTTTTGCTAGCTTGTGGGCCACTAATTCTTTGGGGTTATATTTGACGTGACCTCTTGACGCAAGAGGCTCAGACGGATGTATCCGGTCATTTTTCAAAATAAAACATATTTCAGAATAAATAAATCTAATATAAATCAAATATTTTTTTCATTCATTCTTTCTATGCGACCCGGTACCAAGGGACCCATGGACCTGTACCGGGTCGCGAACCGGTGGTTGGGGACCACTGGTCTATTTGACTCTAAAAGGACCATAATCTACTAAATGAACATCATGATGTATTGAAGAAGACTTGAAACTAGAGATTGAGACATAAACTCATGTTTACAATGTTTACTGAGGGAATAAATCAAGAGAGAAGTAGAGTCATTTTCCATAGACTTCTCTACAACCAGAGGAGTCGCCCCCTGATGGACACTAGAGAGAATGCAGCTTTAGCACATGAAGCTTTGACTTCTATACAACCAGAGGAGTCGCCCCCTGGTGGTCAGGAGAGAGAATGCAAGGTTTAAGACACTTCCGCATTGACTTCACTCAGCAGAACTGGAGGTTTCCGCCTGTTGACAAGTGCTTCTTCTACTCTGTGCAGCAGTGATGTAGCCTGGTACTAGAGCCCCACGCTACATCACTGGTCAAACGTTCAAGAGACGTAAACCTTTCAACACATAGAAGCCAATGCAGCTATGTTATTCCCTGCCTCAAATTCTATTGTGGACATACTTACGTCTTCTAGACAGTGTTTTACTACAGCAGATGGAGTTTGGAGAAACAGACTGGAGAACCAGCACGAGAGCAAGCTACTAGCTCAGGAGTTGTCATGTTGAGAGTTGTTGAGAGGAAATAGAAATGCTCCCAATCTTGTATCTTGTACCTTTAAAGCCATCATAAATCTGGCCAGCTTGATCCCGTCAGACAGAGAACAAGCTCCATCACCAAAGATAGAACACACAACCAGGAAACTCATGCGTTGTGAACGCATGTAAACTTCAGAATCAGAATCAGAACCAGAATCCTCTGTATTGGCCAGGAATCCTTGCATATTGATGGAACTGTAGTTTTTTTGCATCTCTCTGAATGTACTTACACATAGATGAACTGTCACTGTTGTGATATTGTATTGATCCCCGTAGTACCAGTATCTCAGCAGGGTGTATGCTTGGAATAATTGGTTCTTTGGTTGAAGAGGAACTCACAACATCGCCCCGCTGCCCCAACCAGAGCCTCCCTCCTACATCTGCACAGTGTGTTCATGAAAAACATAACTCCAATTGCTCTAGATCCACAAAAATGGGATCAAAGCCACACTACCAATTCCATGTTAAAGATCAGTGGTACCTCGGAGGAATAGGTGCATTGATTGGATATGGGATCTCATGTCTGACTACTGCCTTCATCTGAACAGCTGTAATTTCTCTCTGAACAGACTTCAGATTGCAATTACCTTCTGTATCGACAACACATGTTGATGAGAGTGTTGTGCCAGAATCCCAATCTACATGAACTGCACTGTGAGCATATATGCTTTAATACGGATGTTTAGATGAGGTGTATGGGGCGGAATATTTACTGTGTGTGTGTGTGTGTGTGTGTGTGTGTGTGTGTGTGTGTGTGTGTGTGTGTGTGTGTGTGTGTGTGTGAGTGTGTGTGTGTGTGTCCAGAAGCCCTGAGTTGATCAGAGTGAGGAGCGACAGCTGTGCTACAAATCAGAGCCCATTTACTGGTGACAGAGTCATTAAAGCCGGCTCATCTCATAAAACACAATGCACATGGTCAAATACCATTCACTCTATTCACGCTCATAACTCAGTCTACTGGCCACACACACACACGCACGCACGCACGCACGCACGCACGCACACACACACACACACACACACACACACACACACACACACACACACACACACACACACACACACACACAAACACCCAATCTCTCCCAAAGCTAAACCAAGTGTGTCGATTGGAATGACTATAGGGGGCGGTTTCCTGTGTGTGTGTGTGTGTGTGTGTGTGTGTGTGTGTGTGTGTGTGTGTGTGTGCGTCGTTTGTGAATCCATAATAAGTAGGGTGATAACGACACTGAGGTAAAGATGGGTACTTGCTAAAAGCACAGCAGCAGTAACACTGCCTCACTTTGTCCGAGGGTTGTTTTACGATAAGTGCACACCACAAAACACGCACTATATTGCCTCCTCTTCTTCTTCTTCTTCTTCTTCTTCTTCTTCTTCTTCTGCTCTCAGTGAAGCACAAATGGACAAAATATATGTTGAGTTATGCAGATCTACTGCATGGATAAAATAATTACACATCTACTCTTGGTGGAGGAAGGGGCAGCCTTCCCCTCACAGAGCTCTACGCCGCGGTGTAACAATCAGCCATGTGAGCTCGCAGCATCACGGTGTCGGTGCAGCGGTGCGGTGTGGAGGGACAACTGGAGGGACAACTGGATCGATAGTTGTGACAAACGCGTTCACTTCATCATTTTATTCTACATTTGAGTGAAATTGTCATAATTAGCATACGAATTCTTACGTTATGGCCAAAAGGGTGTTTTGTGAGGTGACAGTGACCTTTGACCTCCACAATCTAATACGTTCATCCTTGAGTTCAAGTGGACTTTTGTGCTACATTTGAAGAGGCGTTCCTAAGATACTGCGCTCACCAGAATGAGACGGACAGATGGACGGACAACCCGAAAGCTGTCGCCGCTGCAGAGGCATAAAAACCTTTATATGGAATATACTTTAGTTTATTCACAAATATGTCTTCCTATCCACCACGAAAATATAAATAAAGATCCGCACACTGTGGCTCCCTTAATTTATTCGCGCATCTACAAGTGACGTTTCCAGCTAATGCTCTTCTTCAGACCTAGTAATATCAACAGAGACGCCATCTTTAAATACATACACTATGACAGTCACATGGTGATACCAGTGCACCATACAACCCCCACACGACACCCGGCTACGTTACAGACACATGTAAATTAAGGTAAGCACATACATATAATAAACAAAACATATTCAAACAATAGAAAGGTTAGAACCTCACAGCTCATCAGAATAACATGAAGCCAGTAGCTGCCACTCCTTCTTTATGGATAGAATTAAATAGAGCCGCCTCTATATATGAAATAGGATGTCCCTTAAACTTAAAGGAACAGGATCTACAATTCCCTGGCCATAGACAATAACGGAGGAAGGGAACAACATCTCATCTGGAGTCAACCGAATACACAAATAATTACATGTTTAGAGAAACCACAATATCATTCTGTCCTGGCTTATTGGAGTCCGCTTACCAACACAGCAACATATATTATACATTCAAGATATACTGAAGGACAAAACTAGTATTATTGCCCAAAGCACCACAGCTGCATAGAATTACAGAGGCAATACTGTGAATAAACATTTCAACTAAATTTGACCCAAAAACTAGGAAATATTTTTCTCATAACAAAGGTGAAGTTAGAGATGAATAACTGGTCAGATAACTGGAAATAGGACCGTTACTGAACACCCACAGTGTGTATGCCCCTAGTTTTGGGGTCAAATTTAGTTTAAATGTCTTTATTCATAGTATTGCCTCCATAATTCTATGCAGCTGTGGTGCTTTGGGCAATAATTCTAGTTTTGCTGTGTTGGTGAAAGGCTTCAAATAAGCCAGGACAGGACTGCTGAGGCTCGTCTGTCGGAGGTCAAAGAGACTGAGGACTCGTGCACTCATCCATTATTATACATTCTTTAGGGCAGGGGTTGTTTTCTTGTGATATGTTTTGTTTTGTTTTGTTTTGTTGTTCACTTTGTTGGAATGTAACTCAGCAAATGTATTCAGGTACTGTACTTAAGTACAATTTTGAGATACTTGTACTTTACTTTTTCTACCCACATTTCAGAGGGAATATTTGCACAGAAGACATATGAAGAGTTTGACTTTTTTGTGTGTACTTTTACTTTTAATATTTCTAAAGTTTCCTGAAAACATTCCTGATTATACATTCGACTTAAGTTACATATTTAATGCAGGACTTTTACTTGTCACAGAGTTTTTTCACAGTGTGGTATTAGTACTTTCTCTGAAAGGATCTGAACATTTCCTCCACCACAAGTTCATAATATGAAAAGGTGAGTTGTTCAGGAGCAATTTGTTGTTCATTAAAAGTTGTTTCATGAAACCCAGAACCTGTTTATTAACTCCAGTGTATTGACCATTTTAAATGACTGGATAGCATGACACTTTCTCTCATAAAGTTATTGCACAACTTCATTTTGCTTTTCATTTTATTGCAGTGTCTCTGTGTAGCTTACACTGAATCAATAGCATGCCATTTAACAAGGCAGCTGCAATAATAATGATTAGTACTAAATATTAGTGTACAAAAGAGCCTGAAATAGAGTTGTTAGATGGGAAGGAGCTGATTGGCTGGCCTGAATGTGGAGAGAAAACATCTGTAATTTCTTAAAAGTTAAGCAATTTGAAAAGTGACAGTATTTTGAAATGGTATTGCTCATATTAATAAGCATTGTAATACAGACCCATGTTGTGAGCAGCTTACACATGAGCACCCTGTATTAAACTAAAGAAAAGCTAGTGATCAGGGTTAGGTACATCTATATTTATTGTGCGATGGCTAGTGATGACGTAATTAACTCAATATGTAGCGCTGGAATCATTTAGTTTTATATCCTGCAAAAAGATATGTATTTATTCAATTATTTTATTCCATGCAGAATAGTTAAAAGTGCGAACAGTAAATAAACTTGAAGGATCTTACGTCGGATAGCTTTGTGGAGTTATTGTCATGACAACAGAGCCAGGAATAAAGTCAAAGTTCAATGTAAATCCACTCTTTCCACAGTCAGACTCATCACACGGCTCAACACTACAGCCTGAAACATTCACCCAGCTAGTTTAACGGCTTCATTTAAATACATGAGTTGATAATATAATGAATCATTACATACAGATAATTCCAGTGTTGGAGCCCGTCGTAGGAAAGTGGCAGAAATATGACTAAATAACAGTTATATATTATGTTCATTATTTAGAATATTTGTTTATTTATTTAATTTAGCTTTCTTACGTTTGAAAACGTGCAACTTTTACTTTGAAGGCGAGCTGTCTCTGTTTCCGGCTCTGGACTTCCTTGACTCAATGTTCATTATTAAAGATCACATGACGATAAACAGGGTCCAGAATCATCCTCATGCTCTCACCAAGTCCATGGAATGTCTTATATTAACCCTTTACATATTATCATTAGAGAAATAGACTGATACTTAAATCCTCAGACCTCTTGGTGTGTGGGAGCAGCCACTGTGTAGCACCCAAACAGTTCTCTCCTCAGCAGCAGAGAGTCAACGTCTCCACGAGGCCTCAATGCATAGACTGATTAGGGCGACTGAGGCTTAGTGGTGAGCAGGGTCGTCCTTCAATCAGAGGATCGGGGGTTCAATCCCCGGCTCCACTAGTCCATGTCGATGTATCCTTGGGCAAGGCACTTAACCCCAAATGTCTTCCGTAGCTGTTAGCTACTCCTGATGGGCAGGTGGCACCTTAGCTCCTCCCATCAGTGTATGAATGGGTGAATTATGTCATGTAGTGTTAAAGCGCTTTGAGTGGTCAGAAGACTAGAAAAGATCTATACATGTACAAGTCCATTTACAAGAAGTGCCCATAGTCCCCGTCATGTCACCCATTGGTAAATGGACTGTACTTGTACAGCGCTTTTCAAGTGTCTTGCCCAAGGACACATCGACATGGACTAGCGGAGCCGGGGATCGAACCTCTGATTGAAGGACGACCCTGCTCACCACTGAGCCCAACAATTGGTTAGTGGAATATAGTTCTGAAGCCTCGAGTTCGGCATGTTGGCCGTCATCATCGTGGTTTTTGGCAACCAGAAGTGACACTAGAGGGTGGAGCTAAGTGCAACCGGACACTGATAAAGACATTTTTAGGTGACCAAAATGTTACAATTAACCTTCATGAAGTGAAAACACACACAATGAAAGGGTTAAATATATAAGTTGAAAACACAGACAACTTCCTAACCAGACATCGCCATGGTAGCAACCTGTCAATCCCAAGCTTATCCTACTTTTACAACATTAAAATGCCCTTAAATGTCAAAATGATGTTTCCCACATCTTAAATTAACAGTTGCTTTTGTAATACTATCTGTGCATATAAAAGTTTTTGAAATGTTGTTGTATTCATTTACAGATTGTTGAATCCATGTGCACATATCACGTGAGACTTGATGAGTGGGTTGTATTTGTGCGTGGAGACTCCCGTCACATCCTCACATCAACAAAAACCATGTGGAGTTTCTGTGTGGGAACAGATTTTTTTTCTCAAAAATACACAGCATCTATAACATATAAAATACTGATATGTGTCAAAGTTTGGTTGTATTAGTTTGTGGACACCATAATCTATTCACCAGTCGCTCTAGCAGCCCACAATTTCAATCATTTGTACAGCACTTTGAACTGCATTTGATTTGTTTGAAAGGGGATGTATAAATAAAACTTGATTAAATGTTTGAACTAGACCTAGTAGTCACCAATAGGGAGGACCAAATATTTAGTGAAAGCGTGCAGATGAATTCCACTGTGCAACCGCAACGGTGTGACCAGGCCTTGAATCTGTTTTTTCTTTTTTTTGTGGCTCATGAAACTAAGTATTTGGCACTACGACGCAAACTGCTCTCCATAATGTCGCAGGTTATCACTTTACAAGACGAGCCTGACCCACCATGAGTTTACTAGTCCAGTATAGAGACGACAGCATGTGAGCTCACATAGATACGGACACGGTGTCATTGAGGTATACATCTTGAAAGCATACAACAGTGAATCAACGCTGCACTCTGCAGTCATTTTCTGTGGCGAGGAGATGAACAGGCAGTGCTCTGTTCCCAGAGAGCTCATTACGCCTGGTAACTAGTGGGGAAACCTACAAGTGCTGGATGAAGCGTGTAGGAATCCCTGATGTATACTACACTGTACATTGTGGTTTCACTACAGTAATATGGTGTTGTATGAGGGTCAAAAAGGTAAGAGGAGGGAGGAGTAAACACACACACACACACACACACACACACACAGTGAGATGTGTGTCTTACCTTTCTCAGAGAATTCTCCTTCCTTCATGGCCTGTTCAGAGCGAGGGAGCACAGCTGTTGATGACCCATTGACCTTGAGATGAAGAATCCGGCTGTACATCACCATGTGCCTGAAGGGCAAACTCAGGAAAATCAACTTTTGTTTTATAGTCCACGGTGTAGCCATCTTATTGACAACTTAAATGACATTTCACTCGTTGCGTCACGACTCAAAGTCCTCAGCTTGATAAAAATGTGTTGTTGTTTTTGATTCATACCATCAAAACAATGTTCTCACGTGACTAATGAAGCTGACTGTAGACTTAAGCCAAAAGTCTCAAACCGTTCATCACTGAGAAAGAAGAATTATCGGCAACGAACTCTTTACTTTAAGTCCACCTACTTTGCATGTATAAGCAGCATACAAACGTTAACTAAAGGTTTATGACACACTATAATGTACTGACAGATTTAAGTGTTTATTAATGCATCCGTCAACAAATCTCACTCCCATGACTGGAGGCTGCTGTACAAACAGACACTGGAGGACAATAAAGTAAAACACAGTTGTAATGTGAAACATGTCTTCATAGGAGAGGTTATCATTTTTGACAAATATTGTACATGAATACACACTTAAAAATGTCCTTGTATCTGCTTATACTTTCCTTCTAGTGTGTTGAAAAACATGTATTAAATATCTTAAAGGAGGACTTCAAGTAAAGCGTTACAGAAGTATAAAGTTTACAAAGTGACATGAAGAAAAAAACTTACCTCTTCTGACAAAAGCTTTGAATAAACTCCTGCTTAAAAGTTAGAATCTGACCTATAAAAAATGGTCCGTACAGCTTTTCTTCAGGTACTTTTAGCTGTAAAAACTTCTCTAAACTTGAAAATAACTACAGAGCTGAGCAGGACAGCAGAGATCATTTAAAAAAAGTTCCTCTTTTCTCAAAGAATGCTGTCAGAGTGGTTTTGTTGACACTTGAGCATTCGGGAAAAGAAAAATAAATCACAATGCTATCCTTTCAGGGGTGAGAGGGAGAGTGAGACAAGGGGGTCACACAAACCCAACCAGAGCTGGGGGCTTCTACTCCACTGAGCATGTGCCGCGAGAAAGCACATTGTACATTTATTTTGAAAAATAAAAGTTATCCTCTGTGTATTCTGACATAGACATAGCAGTAAAGGGTTTAGGGTTTAAAGTCAAAAAAAGAAAGAAAAAAGAAGCACAGCACAGACTTAGTATATAGCTAAAGCACTACTGTATTTTATTTCTTAAACTGCACTGCAACTTTTATTCTATTTTTTAGCTTTTTAATGTTTTACTAACTGTTTTTAATGTTTAAATGAATGTTCTTAATTGTTTTTAAATCTTCTTTTCTTTTGCATTATGGTTTTGATGCTTAATGGTTTTATGTGAAGCGCTTTGAATTGCCTTGTTGTTGAAATGTGCCATACAAATAAACTTGCCTTGCCTTGCCTAAAGAAGAAATGTCCCCCATTGAAAAGAAATTTAAAAAGTAACAATTGTGATCTGGCAGGAAAAGGTTCAAAGTGAACTAAGCAAACTGTTGTGCCTCGGGCGACTCCAGTGGTCCCACACACAGTTCCGCATTGTCCTGCCTTGTGACTCTTGGTGCGTCTCCTCTCAGCTTACTACTTTCACACCACTGGTCTCCTCAGGGCGCCGGTCAAACCAAAAGCAACACACTGGCAAAAAGTCACAAGACCCGCTGGAGGCAAAGGTTCAGAATCTCTCTCATTACAAATGGATAATCCCAGAAAATGTGTGAATGAGCTATTCTCCACTCATAATGATATGACAATATCCACAACATACATTTGTTCCCAGCTTGTAAAAGTACTACAGTTGTACAGCAAGTAGCCCAAATCTAAACCCTCACCTGGATGTTGTCGGTTGCAGTTTGTTGGTTGCCGGAGGAGGGGAGGACAGGGGAGGACAGGGGAGGACAGGGGAGGAGGCGAGGAGGGGAGGAGAGGAGGAGAGGAGGACAGGTGGGGAACTACAGTGATTTCCCTAAACAAACAGATACAGGAGAGCACCTGCAATTCAAATACACGCTGGCATGTAAAGGAAGCTCGGTCGAGTCTCCACAGCCTCCATTTGCCTGCATTTGAATTAGACAAAGGGACTTCAACATGTTCTGTGTGCGTCAGTGAGGCCCCTGAATCTCATGAACAATAATAAATTAAATGAATTGTTCATCAAAGAATGATGATTCAGTTGATTTCGTTTCACTTGGCTTCACGTCATTCAGGCGGAAAATGGTCGGTTGCTGAACTCACTTTTCAAACATTTACAGTCAACAGGAGGCAGTTCAACCGGTTTCATTTTCACCAGAGCTCGGTCATCGTAGGAGGAAATGTCTGTGTCTGCCCTCGTGTGGACAGAGCAGCTAGATGCAGCATCTAATGAGACACAGGGGTGAGAATGGAGAGGAAGTATTTTGGTTTTTGAGTGTTTGTGGTTTGTAGCTTGTCACTGCTGTAGGAGAACTACTTAGAGCCACATGAGGCAGCACTGTGCTGGTGTTCACACTTCTTAAATCATCTACTGTTCTATATCTTAGCTGAGTAGTCTGGTGGATGTCTGGGTTTCTCCAGTCAATGCATTACGGGATTTTAAGGGAAACGTTTTACCGCTTGCACCCTCCAGTAAGGTCAGAGGTCAGCAGGAGAAGAGGACAGGTTAGGTGTTACAGGATGATCAAATCATCAAATGGACTATTGTACCTGTTGGGTCAAATGTATGTCCTTTACAGCTTGTGCCCCGATATGAAAATGATGGGGTCAAAATGTTTGGTTCACAGCTGTCAAAATGTATGCTCAAGTTAACAAGTTTTATAAAGTAATTATATCATAAAAGGCTACAACTTTGTTATTATAACAGTACATGTAAAGGGGCATGGGTAAGTAGGGCTGTCCTCCAACAAAGAAATTCTTAGTCAACTGAAACTTAAACTGAGTTTCTCCACAAAGAAGCACAAAAAAGCTCCACTTTAAATATTGTGTTCACCAGAGGTTTGCTAAGTTTCTTTGAAATCAGTCATTGGGCATGAAAAAAGCATTTAAAAAATGACTAATCAACTAAAGAAATCTTAGCGTCTCAGACCAAAACGAGAGATGAGTTGACTAACAGACTAAGAGGGGGAAGTCTTGATAAATATCCTTATTAAACAAACACAGAGACTTTTTACTGCCAAAATATTACATCAAATTACCTCAAACCCACTTATTTAGATTTTCTCCCACTAGTAAAATGATTTCCAAGATTAGTACTATCCAAGAAAAGAGTTAACCACTAAATGAAAATTGGCGACTATAGCCCCCAACTATAGGCTCAAATGTTTGTTCTTTACAGTTTGTGACTGAATATGAATATTATGGGGTTCAACTAGCTAGCAAAATAAAAACCCATGGCGGCAAAGTTTTTGGTAATAGCTATCAAAATTCAGTATGTCTGCAAATAACAGTTATGTTTAATAAACAATTAGTTTTCAGATATTTTTTAGATTTTTGTAGGAAAAATCCCAAACTTTCCAGAACCAATGCAATAATAAATCGTGGGTCACATAATTTGGTGTCAGACCTGTCTGCTAGCAGGAGTTTGAACCCATGTTGTCCTGACAGGTCGCAGGTTTCAACATGTCCATTCAACGGCTCTAGCACCGAACGGAGGGCTTCATCACCACAGCGCCAGGGTCGGACCGGTACCTCGTCGTGGTCTCGTCCCCCCCAGCGAGCATCCCTGCGCGTCACTCCGCCTCCTCGTCCTATTGGCCCCCTCGCTGCACCTGCTCGACTCATCCGCCAATCACGCGCTTCGGTCGGTGTGCTCCAAGATGGCGGCTTCCAGTGCTCCGTGTCAGACATCATCGCATATGAAAGCCAAATATATCTCTCTGCCGGTCGCCTGAACTTCCGAGGAGGCCCACCAGAAGAAGTCGGCCGGGCTGAGTGGTCGCCGGTGAGACGCGGACCCGGTGTCCCTATGGTGTATCCGTGCGAGGAGCCGCTCCCGGTCTCGGTCTGAAGGGGTTGTGTTAACCGAGTATGGCCACCGAGAACAGGATCAATTTTTGGAGGAGAAACGCAAAGGTTCCCGGAAGGTGTGTTTCTGTTCCGTCTCCTTTAACCTCACTAAACGAAGCAGGGCTCGGGTCCGGACGGGTCCTGTTCCGTGTTGAACAGACCAGTAGCGGTCAGCCCACTGTTATATAACAGAGCTAGCTAGTATCCTATTGTGGCTCGAGTCGGCTGTCCGTTGGAACACAGACGGAGTGCTTTAGCGGACTGGACTGTCACTGTAGGTGCCTCAGGAATAGTCATTGGGTGACCACATTGTAGTAATGGGTCGGCTTCATTCACTTGGGGACTGTGTATCTGTAGAATAGCCGCCATCTCTTTCTTCTCCGTTTGTTTCTACCGCTCACAAGTGGAGGGGGGAGGGGGGGTGCGAGGAGGTGAGGAGGTGAGGAGGTGAGGACACTCGATGTAGGCTAGCTGTTAGGAGAGGAAAGGGACCAGTGAAGGAGACTGCACTGTCTGGACCAGGATCACTGCTGTCACCTCAAATCTCTTCTTCAGTCATCTCTTTCTGGCTTTTGTTTGATGAGTCATAGAGGGGAGAAGTTAAATGAAATACATCCTCTTTTTGTGGCAGTTTGATGAGAAACAAAGCTCACCCACAAGAACATTGATTGCCCAGGTCCTAGTTTGCTTTTGTCTTACAGGGGATGCTTATTACAATGTACATACTGTTATGTGGTGTGGGGAAAGATACCATTACCTTCCTGAAGTGGGAGGAATCATGTGGACCATTGCTTTTGATTTAGGTCAGGTCACGAGGCCAGTCCCAGCTTGTAGAGCCTTCTCAGTAGGCACCATGGTAATGGGTTGTTATGGGCACTGAGGACCTGCAGCTATCCTTCTCCCCCTGCACACTTGTGGAAAAGGAAATCTTTACAGACTTCATAGATAAGACATCAGGAGATGTTCATACATATGTGTTTATGTATCTGTATACTACAGACTCTGAGTGGTTGTCATGAGCCAGGGCAGGACAACCAGTGGCAGAGAGGGGGGAGGCGGAGGGTGTGTGTGTGTGTGTGTGTGTGTGTGTGTGTGTGTGTGTGGTGTGTGTGTGTGTGTGTGTGTGTGTGTGGGGGTGGGGTGTGTGTGTGTGTGTGGGGTGGGGGTGGGGTGTGGGGGGTGTTGGGGGGCAGTGTGTTTGGGTAATCATAGAGGAAAGGCTCTCTAAGGGGAGGGCGTTGCTGTCCATGTCTCACACACACGGGTCTCTATCTGTTGTGGGTGGAAAGCTGTAGAAAACCCACATGTTTGGACAGGAAAGCGAGCGGCTGGTCTCGCTGCCTGCCCTTCAGCCTCTCCTGATAAAACAAGTCTGAGGCCGATAAACAAGAGACTCTGGCACTGCCAGATAATTAGCAGGCCCAGTTCTCAGCCACCAGGCTTTCTGTCAGTTTGTTCATACAAATGATGTAAAATAGGTTGACATGGGTTGGCCCTAGGCGAGGGAAGCCACCGTTTGACAGTCCACAATACGAATATGTGTTGCTTTGTGACTTTCACACAAAAGCCTCTGAGCTACTTTGAATGTAGTGCTTATCAATAGGGAAATTTCTGCCACCCGGATCATTTTGGATAAACCGTCCTATTAGACTTGGTGTTCGACCACCACTCTGGTGAAAGAAAAAGAAACGTTGTTAACAAATTCCTTGGTTCCCCAATCTGTGATCAGAATCCTTATTCAAGAGAGCAGTCCTCAATGGAAGACATCAGGTACTTTCCCCAAAAGCTTCCCTCTTTTGACAAACAGTCAAATAATAATGAATTGTTTACAACACTGTAACTAATATCTGATTTGTGCTGAAAACGCAGACACAGATATGCCAACGTGCCTTATGCTATGTAATAAGAACTATAACTGAAGTTTGACTGTTGATTATGCATTACTTAATCTATTTAAAATCCTTTTTTAGAGAAGCCTAAACGTTTGAATAGGGTGGAGGAGGCTGCTGCCTTTGGCTTTCTACAAAGGAAAAGAGTGTAGTGGGTCTGGCCCGGATCCCTTCCTGGGACTCGACTGTGTCTGCTTTGGGTCGCCAGAGAGTTGGAAAGAAGCTGAGCTGAGAAAGAAGATTCTCACATCCGTTGAACATAATGGCCACCACAGGGTGGAGAGGAACACGGGGTGTGTGCAAGCTGTCCCCTAGTTCTGTTCAGTACACACTGCAGACAGCACCGTCCAAACAAGACGGGGTTAGAGTTGTTGAATAAAAAGGAAGAACTGAGCCAAGGCAGAATGCGAGGCTGAATTAGCTGGCTCTGTGCTTCACAAAATACTCCCCACTGGGTTTCAAGCTTCACTACATCATCCAAAAACACTGGCACGTCACAGAGCCACGTCCCAAATGAAAACACTGTTTCACGGTCCCCCAAAACCGGACTTGAAGCGGTCTATCAACCTCAGGGATCTTCTGATAAGAGCTGATCTGTCCACCCTGGTCCCTCTCCCAGCAGGAAGCTAGCTACACCCAGTGAGCCTCCACCCAGAAGTCTGTTAGCCATCCTCACACAGGCTGCAGTCGAGCGGAGCGCGGGGTGTACCAATTCCCAATGTGATAGCTGTGCATAATGTAATCATTTGCGCATAATGTAATAACAGTTTGTGCATAATATAAAAATTTATTACATTGAAACTAAGCAAAAAAATGTTTATATAATATCATATATTCAGATAAATATCTAAATAAAAAAAGTACTATCCTTGCCTTCTTAAATCATAGGAACCCTTCAGTTTATATGTTAAATTTATAAAAGAATTTGCATAGTTCATACAAATTTTTCTTGTTACATTATGCACAAAACCACTATTAAGTTATGCGCTTGTGGTGTTCTTACATTATGTGCCAAATTATGACATGAGCGTGTATGATTACATTGTGTGCAGTTATTCCATTATGAGTTGCTCCATGGTGTGATCCCCTGGAGGAGCACGCATGTAACCTATGTGTGAAGCCCCATAGCAGTCCATCTCTAACGGGGCCCTGCCACCACCGGCCTGCGGGCTCCTGCTGAGGGCCCTCTAGGGGCGGGGCTTTGAAGAAAGAACTCACATATAACCCTTCTTATAAAAACAATAAATATAAAATTACATTTCTTCTACCCCCCTCTTTTAAGATATGTGTCCTCATGTCAAACCGAGGCTACTTAATGATTTGTTTCTTTTCACATTCAGATTCTCCTTTTTAAAAATATGTAATGCAAAACAATGCCCCATAAATGTGTATCACATACGATATATAGAGTTGTTTCTTCATTTTTGTTCACATGGATGTTTGCTTGACAACGACCTTGTAGGCCGAAACACTGCATCAATACACTTTAATTTTTTTCCATATATATATACATACATTATACATAGAAACACATGTAAGGACAGGATGTGCGTGTGTTAACTTTCCTCTGAATAATAATGGCTGAGTAGATTAGTTGGGAGGCTCCATGTGTTTTTCTGCTCAGAGGTGACAGCGGTTCACGTGTCATCTTCTACAGCGTACAGCCAGTTTATGGAGCGCAGCACCCTCCTCTCGACCCGCGGTTGCGACGCACGTAAGTGCTAAACCCAACCGGACTGCATGGCGTCGTGTTACCCACACGGATGCATTTTATTTGTGTCTATTATTTGTGTCTCCCATTTTCAACCTTGTTTTGCAGCACATTGTTCCATGCTTCAAGTACTTGAACATGTGTGGATTGCATGCACCAGTGCTGTGCCGGTTTGACTCAGTGCGGACGTTTACGTTGTTCAACCTATTTGATTTGTATTGGATTTGCTGTTTAGGTTTTTTTTCTGTTCCTTTGGGTGATATCATCTCCTAAATTTCTGCCTGTATGAGGCACCAGCACCGCTGTGAATGAGACCCTTTTCTGTCTGTCTGTCTGTCTGTCTGTCTGTCTGTCTGTCTGTCTGTCTGTCTGTCTGTCTGTCTCTTCTGTCTGTCTGATCTCTCAATCTGTCCCCCTGCAGGTATCCCAAAGACACAAAGCCCAAGTTCAACAATCTCAAGTCTAAAAAGGCCTCCAGCTTCCACGAGTTCGCCCGCAGTACCAATGACGCTTGGGACATCGACGAAGAGGAGGACGAGGATTTCCTCGGGACCCCATCCCAAAGTTCATCCCTCCCATCGGGCCTCCACTCTTCGTCACCACAGAACCAGGTAGCCACAAGTCACCCTGTTTATCCCTGAGCGGCTCACGGGCATTGGTGTGAAAGGAAAGGAGACGTTCTGATGTGTTTCCTCTCAGCAGCAGAATCAGGTCGGGGACGCAGAAACCAGGGTGTCGCACAGTCCCGGGACAGAGGATGGAGACCTCCAGGAGGTGTGGGAGGAGGACGCGGAGGGCGAGCACGTCAACGGGAAGGTTGTCAAGTCTAGCAGTGACCTCCACCTCAACACGTCCTCAGGTATGGGGGCTATACACTGCCGAGCTCCATTTGGCATGAAGAGCTACTGAGGAGCTAATCAGGGGATTCATAGTGAAGCTAATTACAGACGTCCGCGTTGCAGACGGGGCCGGTGGGATTACAACACCTCTAGCATGCTCAACACTTTACTGAGCTGAAGACGTTTCTCCAAATGCTCTGATCCCCGTGTGCACCAATGTGTTTCTAGTGACAGACTATGAGCTGACTAACATGAACACCACCGTACTGTTCACTAATAGTGTGTCTTATCGCAACTATGCTCTTGAAAACCTGGGAAACAGTTGACCAATTTTCCAGTCAATAAAAACAGCTAGTAAATGAGAGAAGAAGTCAAAGATCTTCTGTTGTCCTGGGAAATTACGACCTAGACATTCTACTACTAGTTTATCTATCAGAGCTCCCCAAAACACATAGCATTACCATCTGAAAGGTATGTTCAGGATCATATTAACATTCAAATGGTAATCCATGGAGTATTTTGAATATGCTGCTCTCTGTTATGTTGTGTATGGATACACACATTTCTGGCCTCACTTTGTGCGTTAAGTTGAACGTCATGTCTCATCTGCAGTGGTTGCATGTACTTAGATGTGCTTGTTTTTCTTGGGTGGCCCTCTACAGTTCGCTCCACACTGCAGAAGCAGCAGTCTCTCCCAGTCCGTCCCATCATCCCACTGGTGGCCCGCATGTCGGACCAGAACGCGTCGGGAGCACCGCCCATGACCGTGAGGGAGAAGAGCCGGCTGGACAAATTCAAGCAGCTGCTGGCTAGTCCCAACACTGACCTCGGTAGGAGAGCAACACTCTCATAGTGCTAGATAAGAGGACATATTGCCTCTCTGCCTGTCTCTGTGTGCTGATCCCCACGTCCACGTGTTCATAGCTTGCTCTGTGCTCTTACAGAGGAACTCCGGAAGCACAGCTGGTCGGGCATACCTAGAGAAGTCCGGCCAATCACGTGGAGGCTCCTCTCTGTAAGTCTCGTGAGCTTCCTGTATTTTGGCTTGTTGCGCAGCATTTGGTCTCAAAGCCTGTCAGAGAGTCCATGTTCCATTCTTTTTAATTCCTGTGTGAGCCTGTTGCATTCTTTTTTAGAAAATGTTCACATAATAGCAAAAGTCTTATCCTTTGAGGAGACCTTATCTCCTCTCTTATCTCAAATGACGGGCAGCTCCGCCCCTCTGAGACTGTTCATGTCCTCTCCTCTGCTCGCTCTGTGACAGGGCTACCTGCCGGCCAACAAGGAGCGCAGGGAGCTGGTGCTGACCAGGAAGCGAGAAGAATACTTTGGCTTCATAGAGCAGTATTACCATTCCAGAACCGACGAGCACTATAAAGACACATACAGACAGGTAATCCTCCAGTTCCAGTGAAAGCCACCCTCTATGGGGATGTCCAATCAGCGTGGATGGTGAATGCAGTGGATTGAATGTAGTGGAATTCCCCAGTCTATTGACTCCAAAAGAGTTCTTCTGCTAAATCTTTTGTACTTCCTGAATCCAGCGCCGTCATGTGGCGTGCCAGTGCCGTAGCTGGAGGTAGGAAGAAGATTTCAGATTGGGTTTCTCGTCTCCACGGCTGGGTAGCTAGAGGGCGAGCTATAGATGCTGCTCAAAAACAGAACTTCCTGAACCTGTTGTAAATTCCATTGTGTAAAAACAGAACTTCCTTGTTCTCTTTGCTTATAACTGTGAAAATGGCATCCCAAGATATGAGTGGCGAGGGTGTTCTGGGTATTCTGCCGTATTAATTGGAGCCAGAATATATAGTCTGAACACTAATATAGCACTGAGGAATGTATTGCATTTACCATCAACAATGATTGGACGTCCACATGAAAGGTGGCAAATTTGACCTTTAACAAATGGACAAAAGTGGTTCGACTGTTACTACTAAAAATACACAAAGCATGATCTGCTTTGATTATGTTAAGTAACATCTCAATCATGTTTCTTCCTGTCAGATCCACATCGACATTCCAAGAACCAACCCTCTGATTCCCTTGTTCCAGCAGCCCGTAGTGCAGGAGGTAAGATCTGACTTGTGTTGAGGTGCTCTGTCGCATTAAAAGTAGAGCGGGGGGCGGTTTCATGAGGCGAGATCAAAGGGTTAGCCAGTTAGCTCACTTTTACCTGGATTAGATCGCCATGGCAACCTATGCTGCATGGGTAAACAGGTGAACAAAAGCACAGTTTAAGTTTACAATAAAGCAACACGCACTAAAGAGAAATAGAGACAGATCAATAGAATCATGATACTTCTATCAGAGAGAAGCACTGTGTGTCCAAACTGGGTTTAAAATAGGCTTTCTATAGTTTACCACACTAACAACTCAGCTCAGAGTCCACTCGGAGTGTTAAATCTGCTTAGACCCAATGAGATGATGAGTGGAAATAAAAGGTACGATCACTGTAATCCACACATTTTGTATTAGGTTCAGAGGTCAGACTTCCTCTTCTGTCCTTTAGACCATTTTTGCTCAAAGTTTGTGTCGTTTTCGAGCCTCGATTTTAGGTGTCACTCAGTTGGCTTGTAATTAGGAAATCTTTCACACATGCTCATCGCTGGATTAGAAAACTCTGCTGTCTGCTGGGGGTCATCTAGGATCACAGCCTGCTCACCTGAACAGAGAGCCAGACTAAGTGGAACTAGTACCGTGATACAGGCCTCAGGCCTCCATCGTAAAAACTCTCTCTACTATGCCCGGCCCGAAGCACAATACACACCGCACATGTTATTGCACTCCAGCTGTTTCACGCAGCAGTTATGAGTTTGTGAAGATCTCACACTGCACACAAATTCAAAACTTTCAGATTACATTAAACATCACACTGTAAGTTTATCACAACATCGAGACATTTTAACCTGCAAGTGTGTAGGATTTAGGGAAACGTATTGTCAGAAATGGAATATAATATTCATAACTATGTTTTCATCCGTGTATAATCACCTGAAACTAAGAATTGTTTTTAGTTAGCTTAGAACGAGCCCTTCATCTCTACTTGTGATCCCCTTCACAGAGTCTGCCCATGTCTCTACAACAAACGGATTCTGCATTCATATGCAGATGATTTAGCTTTTTATTGTTTTAAAATGAGCTTGTGGCTGCTTGTGAAACAATCCAGTCGTACACGTCGTCTCACAACTCCTACTCCAGTCTCACGCCCGCAAGCTGCTAGTCAGACTGTAAACAATGAGCAGCACACGGATATCTGCTGGCTACACTGGAATCCCAGAGGTTCAGGGTTAGGGTTAGATTATGATTATGAAATGACTGGAACAAGGACAGTATTGCCAGAGCTTCAAGTAATAACAAGATGACAAAGAATGGGAGCAAGGTCAAATTCATAAAGTCAAGAAAATAGCAGAAACAGTCTGAAAATGTTGTTATTCTGTCAGAATTTGAGTCAGCTGTTGGAATATTGATTCTAACAACAGACATTATGATGTTGTAACAGTTTTAATTCAACTTTTAAAGCTTGATAACAACGTGTGCACGCATATTTCTGATGACGTGGACTGTGAAAGAGTCTACTGGACTTGATACTTCCACTTTGACACAAACTGGGCACATGGAGTTTGAAAGATGTGGGCTTTACCACCAAGCTGTCATTTGTTGCATTTTGGGAAATGTAGGATTCATTTGTTTTTGGACCTTGACCCATATTAGAACTTTAACTTCCTTTTTATCTCTTGCGAGCCCCACGACTTATGGAGCTTCAATACTAACTGGAGTAACCTTTAATCATCATGAATACATTAATCTACAGTAATGCCTCAAGACAAATAACATTAAACTACAATTAGCATTAACAGACACTCCTAATTAACTATCGTGTTTCACCACGGTAACATACGGATCAGGAGAAATGCACTGATTCAGTGATCTGTACACGTAGTGATGTGAGGACGGTGCATGTGATATTCAGTGAGTCAGTTTGGCTCTTTGCATCAACAGGTTTACACACTGTAACTCACGGCAACATACTGGATGTCTGATACACTGAACCTGAGAGTTAAGATGCATAGTGAATATGATTGAGTGGTGTTTGCCTTGTAATCTCATAATAAATCAGCTATAAATGGTAAATAAACTGTACTTGTATAGATCTTTTCTAGTCTTCCGACCACTCAAACCACTATGCCAAGTTATCAAAGCTCTTTAACACTACATGTCATCATTCACACCCATTCATACACTGATGGGAGGAGCTACCATGTGAGGTGTCACCTGCCCATCAGGACTAGCTAACATTCATACACTGATGGGAGGAGCTACCATGTGAGGTGTCACCTGCCCATCAGGACTAACTAACATTCATACACTGATGGGAGGAGCTACCATGTGAGGTGTCACCTGTCCATCAGGATTAACTAACATTCATACACTGATGGGAGGAGCTACCATGTGAGGTGTCACCTGCCCATCAGGATTAACTAACATTCATACACTGATGGGAGGAGCTACCATGTGAGGTGTCACCTGCCCATCAGGATTAACTAACATTCACACAACATTCAGGGACAAGAACAGGAGCAACTTGGGGTTAAGTGTCTTTCCCAAGGACACATGGACTAGTGGACTAGTGGAGCCGGGGATCAAACCGCCGATCCTCTGATTGAAGGACGACCTGCTCTACCACTGAGCCACAGTTGCCCCACACACATTAGTCAACCGTCTTGTTGTTGTCTTTCTTTCCACAGGTGTTTGAGCGTATCCTCTTCATCTGGGCCATCCGTCACCCAGCCAGCGGTTACGTCCAGGGAATCAATGATCTGGTCACGCCCTTCTTTGTGGTCTTCCTCTCTGAGTTTGTCAGTGAGTTATTGTTGTAAAATGTCCTGCATAAAGCCCCGTTACATTGACACCGTACCAAAGGGACTCATGTCAGCCTTTGTTTCTGGTTTCACACTTTTTGGTCTGTTTTATGTACCTATATTTTACAATGTTGTTACTAGGACTGATACCGCATCACATCCGAGGTCATAAACATTTCTTCCGTCAATATGAATAAGAGTCATCTGTGTGAGTCAGGCCATTTCTGTCCCATTCAGTGTTATTTGTTGTTCCAGCAGAAGACGTGGAGAACTTTGAGGTGGCTGCGCTGCCTCTGGACTCCCAGAGAAACATCGAAGCTGACAGCTTCTGGTGCATGAGCAAGCTGCTGGATGGAATACAGGTCTGGTCTCACACGCACACACGCACATGCACATGCACACGCACACACACACACCTCAATGAACACTTGTTTAAAGCTGCAAATGTGCCCGTTTACTGAGCCTGCTATCCTTTCAGGACAACTACACCTTTGCTCAGCCTGGGATCCAGAACAAAGTGAAAGCTTTAGAGGAGCTGGTCAGCAGGATAGATGGTGAGTGGACTCTTGTCAGTGAGTAAGGAGTTTGTGTCACATGCACTCTGCACTGACATGCACTCTGCTCATGCCTCTCTTTGGGCTTGTTAAAAATGCATGCATGTAGAAAGTGATAGAAAGCTACAGGTACAAGCTATTATCCCACATCTTTATATCTCTCTCTCTCTCTCTCTCTCTTTCTTTCTTTCTTTCTTTCTTTCTTTCTTTCTTTCTTCCCCCCCCAGAGGACATTCACAATCATTTCAAGAGGTATGAGGTGGAGTATCTGCAGTTTGCTTTCCGGTGGATGAACAACCTGCTGATGAGGGAGCTGCCGCTCCGTTGCACTATTCGTCTCTGGGACACCTACCAGGTAGAGCAGAGTGTACACCTCCTACAAACCTTCACAGTAGAAAGTAACCCAGTACAACAGCAGCACAAACTGCTGCCTGAAATAACTTCTGTAGAATTCACTTGTTCATCCACTCAATTCTATTTGTTACGTTGACTGGGTCCGGCTCTCTTCTTGGGTTTCTGCAGGCTGAAGCGGAGGGTTTCTCCCACTTCCACCTCTACGTCTGTTCTGCTTTCCTCATCGAGTGGCGCAAAGAAATCCTCTCCATGGTGGACTTTCAGGTACCAATCTGTCGTCTTTGTAGTCATGCACACTTAACTGAGAACGTAACCACTAAATATTGATTGAAGTACCAACAGATGGTAACAAGACTTCCTGTAAAGAATGGAAGCAAAGAAAAAGGATGTGATCATTTTGATATTAAAAGCAACTGTATTGAAGAAGACTTGAAAGGAGAGATTGAGACCATAAACTGTTATTAACCTCTGCCTTCCAAAATAGTGTCAATGTAAATGGAGATTTCTGTTGCTCTTCAGGGCCTTCTCATGCTACTGCAGAACCTTCCAACAATCCACTGGGGCAACGAGGAAGTGGGTCTCCTCCTGGCTGAAGCTTATAGACTGAAGTACATGTTCGCAGACGCACCCAGCCACTACAAGAGATAGGCCCGAGGCCGCCTCCCAGCAAGCACAGTCCCCCTGAGATCAGACCAGACTGTGACTGGAGGGACCCCCAGTATTCGAGAGACTCTAGGTGTCCGTGTGTCGTCTTTGAGGCGACCTGGAAGAGACTGACGAAGCCACAAAACTTCTCCTGTGAGAATGAAGTCCAGCGAATGTCCCAGTGGATTTGGGTTCATGGTGCTCCCACAGAGCTCAGTGAATATGAGACTATGTGCAGTGGATGGACTGCACTGTATCAATGGACTGTTACAGTGTGACAGCCACAGCTATGCCACCTTGGTTTACTTATCCTGGTTTTGGTCATGCAACATTAATTGTCTCATGTGAACCGTACACTCAGAAGAACACGCTGTGATATAAAGGGGATGATGCTTTTAGGGAAAGGTTGCATCCACAGGTTCTATTTTCTTGTTTTGAAGAGATGTTTTGGTATTTGTTTTAAGACTCCTACACGTAAACCAGGCAAATACTTTATTTTCTCTTTTAAAATCGATTTAGTCTGACACTGTCAAGCTGTTATAAATAAGTTTGGCCGCCCCTTATGTTTTGGTTCAGGGTTACCAAATTTGCACTGTACAATCAACTTATAAAAGTCCTTATTTGGGACCAGTACAGATATTCTGAATTGTTTTAGGTATTAGACCTAAGAGTAGCAAATATTAGATATTGTGTTTTATTTCAAGTTGGGTTTTGTTTTACAAGTGGAGAAACTGATTCTGTATCAGTTGGCCTTGGTTATCATAATTCAGCATCTTCAGTCACCACGAGCGTCTCGGGTGTAATATACATCACCAGTGGTACAATTAGAATGTGACTGCCTCTGAATAGACGAGGAACGATGGAGACCTTCTGGTTAATGTAGCTTTGAAATTCCTTGCTCAATTATTTTATGTTGGAAGTGACTGAGATAATTCTAAATTGTATTATTTTTGACAGAATACATTTTTCGTTTGAGATTGTGGCACATAGTATAACTGACACAAATGGAGATCAGTATCGACTGGTCTGTCTTGACCTGAGCCTTTTCAAACTCATTTCTTAATACATAATGATGTAAATGATGGTTTGATCCTCTATGAAGTATCTAATTAGATACCTGTGGTTACTGTAAAACCGGCATATGCATAGAGGTAGTCGACAATGTTTGAGATCCTCAGTTCAGGATCATTTTAGTAATTGTTTATGGGGTTGGAGATCTTTTTTTAATGGAGGCGATGCCTTGTCAATGCTTGTTCAGTACTAAAGGACATTTAGCCACAGCATCCTACTTGAGACAGTCCTGTGGACACAGTGCAGCTCACATTATATGACGATGCCTTTGTTCTGAGCATTTCTAATGTTCTCCTGTCTTTTAGAGTGTACAGTAACACGGATAAATGCTTTGTTATCATTAATGCTCCTGTTTTATATTTGTCTCCGGTTCGGGTTAGGTTGCACTTGTATCTGTGACCACTCTGGGTGGGGGGAGGGGGGCGTGAATATGTGTGGTACTATCTACCTTCATTACCAGTGATAATTATAAAACAATGTATGAGAGAGATATGACAATCATTATCCTATGATACTTTGATTTCTCTACCATAAGTTTGTTTCCCTTTAGTCATTTTGAAGCAAATGCTTTGTTAAGCTGGAGACAAGTTTAAAATCTGGAGTTCCTGTGCACTAGATTTTTGGAGATTGTAGACTACGACAAATTGAATAGCATGAGTCTTAATTCATATTCAGGAATTATTCATTCCCTCTGAAATATGGGGGTTCAACCATAGCTTGAGGTCTACATTACTTCATGGCATTATATGAAGTGCTCCTGAGGTCACCGCGGTACTTACACTGAGTCTGTGAAAGGGATCATTTTATCAACACTGTTGTATACTTATTTATGGTTTATTCATGGCCCGTTTTTGCTTAAAGCCAGCTATAATCTTGTCTTCATCAACCTTGTTTTCCCCATCTAAAACATGTTGAATGTTTTTGTGAGTGTTGTTGTTGAATGTATGCCTTTAGCCTTAAAGTAGCTTGTTGTTTTTTCATTCAGGAGCCCAGCTGATTGTTCACTCCATGCTGTTTTTATCTGAAGCCCATTGTGTCCTCCAGTGTGATGTGGAGGACTACAGGCTGACTAAATGAACCCTTTGTCTCACAGCTCTTCATGCTCTCCACCATGATATATCTTTATTGGGCTCCAGCAGTCAGGGCTGCTTTGAATGAAGACATATTCCATAATGACAGCACACGTGCTGAGTGAACTTTGTGGGGATTCTTTGTCTTGATCCGATGTGTCTTCTGTTGTGTTTCCATGTATTAAAGATATTTAATGTGAAGCCTACTGCGCTGTGTTTGTGCTGGCGAACTGAATAGAACGCTCCTGTCGAGCTCGTGAATGGTCACGTGACGCGGCGGAAGTGATGCTGACGCTCAGAAGTAACGTGAACGGAACATAAACTTCGCTTTCACTTTTGCAGCCATGTCGGTGTCGTTTTCTGATGCTAACGCGACTCAGCGCGTGAACCCAACCAGTTGGAGAGAACCCTGTCGCACCGCATCAGACTGAGGTCCGGATCCGGGTCCAGGTCCAGGTCCGTGCGGACGTTTCCGCCAACGGAAGCCGCGCTCATGACTTGTTAGTGCGGCTCGCAACAAGCTAACGTCCGCGAACACGACGCAGAGCCGTGAGTAACCGCGCTGCTTCCACTACACGTCCTCCCGCTGCCATGTTCCTGTGGGACCGAGCTTCTGCGTGGCCGAGTCCGCTGTGAGCACTAGCGGGACCAGGTCTCGGTAAAGTTAGCAGGATAAGAGCAACAAGCTAGCGCTCTCCCACCGACAGTTGACTAAAGTTAGCCGTGTCTGCGCGTCACTGTCAAACAGCACCTTTTCTTGTGGCTCTTGTTTCCCTGTGAGCTCCAAGCTAATGACTCCAACTTGTTGTGTCTCCTGCAAAGCAGCAGAGAAGCTCGGTGACGGAGGAGGATGGATGGTGTCAGCTGGAGCACCACCAGGGCCCAGGAGTCGTTCAGCCGCTCTAAGACGGCCGCAGACACCTTGTCGAGGCTGGCCAGCTTCATGGCCCGTGCTGACCCCAAACAGCACACACAGAACCCGACACAAAAACCGAGGCAGCAACCGTCCCACCTGGCCACATATGTTTGTCAAGAATGTGGTAAGGGCTTCCCTTATGCCACAGATCTGTCGCATCACCAGGAACTAAAACACACACTACCCAAGCCTCACCGGTGTCCGTCCTGTGGGCAGGAGTTCTCCCTGAAGTCGTCCCTACAACTACATAAGTGCAATCACGACTCTTCCCCGTGTGAGCTTTGTCCTGGAGAGTCACAGCTGGGTTCTCCGTGCCCCTCGTGCACGACCTCCGATCCCGGCAGGTTGCAGGACGAGTCGCCTCACCTCCTGGACGGTAGCCCTTACGCGTGTGCCCCATGTGGGAGAGGCTTCAGCCAGAAGCAGGCTCTGCTGCACCATCAGCAAGCTGGTTGTAGTGAACCACCATCCCCGTCAGATATAGTTGATGCAAGTAGCCTCCCGGATGATTCTCCGCCAGTTTCTGAAGGAGACTCGACCCGCTCGGAGTGCTCAGACACCCCAGGGCCCAGCAGCAGAGCCTCTGTGCAGAGGTTCCGCACAGAGGCTGGGCTGCAACGCCACAAACAGACTAACCACGCAGAACAGGGGCAAAAGACCAAAGGAGAAAGTTCTGGTTTGGAAGCGAAGAAAGAGCGGAATACCAAGGTGAACGGAGATCTAATTAAAATGCCAAAATCCAAAACAAAGCTTCTGGACTGTCGCTCTTGCGACATGGTTTTTAGGAGCACCTCTAAGCTGTACATGCACAGAAAAGAGAAGCACAGCAGAGAGAAAAACATTATGAGAGAACCAAGGCCGGTCATAATCAAGCGCAGGAGAGTAGGCACGTATCCATGTCAGATCTGCAGCAAAGTCTTCTTGCATCATTTGTCACTGAGGGCACATTACAGACAGCACACCGCCTCTAGCTTCACCACAATCAAAGACAAAAGTCCGCCTGTAGGATGTACCACCAAAGACTCCGAGTTATCAGAAAATGGATCAAATAAAGTCAAAGCCAGCATAGCAGAAGACAAGCCTGTGAAGGCTGGTCCAGGGAGGCCCAGGAAAGTGGCCAAAGTAGAGAACAAGGCTGCTGATCCAGGGAGATGCAGAGCAGTGCCTGAGGTGGAGGACGAGGAGGAGGATGAACTGGAGAGAGAGTTCCCGTGCCCCTCCTGTGCAGAGGTTTTCTCTCTGCAGTCGCAGCTTTGGGAGCATGTGGAGCTCCACCAGTCCTCCGTGAAGCGGAGACAGTGCAGCGTGTGCACAAGCGAGATGGACACCTGTAAATGGCCGGGCTCGAAGAGGCAGAGGCTGTACCACTGCGTGCCTTGCCAGCAGGGTTTCTCAGCACTGGACTCTTTCCTAGAACACTGTCAGGAGCACCTGCGAGTCAGGGTGGAGGAGGACAGCGTCACAGAGGGCTACGCGCATCAGGCCAGCAAAGCCTGAGCTCCAGTTTGAATGTTGTCAGCGATCGCCTTTTTGCCTTGAGGGGTTGGAGAGCGGGGAGTGATGAGATATTATTATCTTGTGCTATTCATGTTGATTTACCAGTTCACTGATTGAGCATTCAGGACATTTAGTTTTTATACCTGCGCTGTCGGTTTATTGTTCTCCATACCAACATATCAAGGGTTGAATAGAATGACTTGTTAAAGGACCATACCAGGCTTTTTGCATGTTTTTATTGAGGCGTTTCACTATAAAACACATAAACTTCACTGCCAACATATTCTAAAACGTACCATAGTTATTTTTAGATATTCAAATGTTTTCTACATTCTAGGCAGCCACCTGTTTCTTGTCCAGTACAGTATGTAAATCAGCTTGTGTGAGATCCGTTTAGGCAAAGGTTGCGTTTCAAAACGGATCCCGCAAGCACTCGTTTGCACCAGTAATGAACACTTTTCAAAATCAGTTTCAGCTTTATTACGGCATAGATTTGTTTGACTAAACATAAACCAAAAGGTTCACTGTGGTGGATGATGTATTCTTCTGTGTCTGCAAGTTGGTTTTCATACTTGAATGAAATACATTGAAACCTTTAGCAGCCTTACAAGTAGATAATAAAAAAACATGCAAAAAAACTAGTATAGTTCTTTTAATAGAAATGGAACATCCACTGTTTCGTACACATCAGGACCTCGTCACGCCTTAAAGCTAGGTGGTCTTCGCCTTAAGGGGCTTTTTGGGAAACGAGGCCGTCTGCACCGTCATGGTACGTTCTAGCCACAAAACCGCCAGAGATATCGCTTGTCGGTCTATTTTTACACCAGATGTCTGGAGTGCTTTTGCTAAGTAAGATCACATATGTCTTCTGCTGTATTTTAATTATTTTTTTTTCTTACACATTTGGCAATAATTAGTCCCAGATTGGTGGGAACTCTGGCGTGTTGTTGTTGCGTGCTGTAAGGGCTCGAGCTGAAAATGTACTGCTTTGGTCAAGCCTGCAAAGTGTTAGCAAGTGCTGCCCCGAGGTGTGAATGAAGTCGCAAAGTATGACATGTTAACGTGTTTTGAGCATATCTATGTGCTGTTTGGAGGCTCCAACATGTGGGAGCTATTGTCATAGAGAGATCAAACTTTGAATGGCTGTCATGGGTAGTTCCCTCCAGTACAATGTATTCATTAAGGCCTGTATTTTGAGCTGGCATGTACTGGGATGAGATTACCCAGCTATGCAAGCAGATAGCCTGATGGCAGCCCTTCAGTTTGTCTGGGAGGCTTGACAGGTGTGCTTTGGTGAATGAACAAGGATCAACATGAGGCTGTTGTTTTTCTTAAGGATTTTCAGTTACTGTTTTCAAAGTTCTCCTGTGAAAATGTAAACAATGATTTAATAGGTTTGATGCTTCCTCTTTTTTTCTTTTTTCAAGGTATTTCTTAAATTAGTTTATGGCTCTTTATAGATGAACATAATTAAAACAATTCTCATGAGATGTTTTGTCTGGATTCTTTAAACTGATTTTGTGAATATAGTCTCTTTTTTTTCACACCACATCAAGTATTTGCATCCAAATGTTTTAAATTAAATGTTAAACTGTGAGAGAAGCACACATGAAATGAAACATAAAATGTAGGCTAAATCCGTGTTGCAAAAATATGTTAGTATTAAATAGTTCGATCTTGTCCCTGCCTGCCTCGAATATCTACAGTAATAAAATGAGTCACATCTTCAATTTTCTAGAAAATGTTTGGTCGGTTGAAAATGAAAATTAGCTATGAAGATGATGATACCGTAATTTTATTACGATTTTTTTAAAGATATTTATTCGAGTTTATCTCCTGTAATACTCAGAAAGAACTTGAAATGTTTCCGCTGAACCAGATGCACAGCGAGCCGACAGTGCCGCCTCCTGGCCTCGTGGTGGCGTTGTGCTGAAACAGCAGCAAGAAAATGTCCACTATGGCGGTTTGCCGGTGAAGTTCCGGTCCTGCAGTGCACGTTTTCCTTCCGTGGTTTTTCCAAAGCGGCAAATATCTGAACAACTGTGTCGGTTTTAAGTAATTAAAGACAAAATGAGCAAAGCACATCCACCGGAGTTGAAGAAGTAAGTTGTCGAGCTGGTTTAAGTAAAGCTGTGCTGTGTATTTAGATTTTGTGTAGTAGAAAACACAGCCGCTGCATTGTTCTCATCGGAAACGAACTAACGTTTCTGTGTGTAGCTTTGAGCTAACGTTAGCTAGTTTCTGTGTAGCTGTGAGCTAACGTTAGCTAGTTTATCTGTGTAGCTGTGAAGCTGTGAGCAAACGTTATCAAGTTTGTGTGTAGCTGTGAGCTAACGTTAGCAACTTAATGTGTGTAGCTGTGAGCTAACGTTAGCTAGTTTATCTTAGTAGCTGTGAGCTAACGTTAGCTAGATTGTGTAGCTGTGAGCTAACGTTAGCTAGTTTCTCTGTAGCTGTAAACCTCTAACGCTGTTGTTTCTTCTTCAGGTTCATGGACAAGAAGCTGTCATGTGAGTATAACTCTGTCTGTTTGACTGAAACTGGTTTCAGTTGTGTGTTTTGAAACAGTACAGTTGAGATGGAAAGAGACAACGGTACTCTGAGCAACAGTTGAGTACGAATAGACGAAACCAGCAGTCATTTGTAAAATAAACTGGCAGCGTATTATCAAAATACGAACGGGTTTCTGTTTCATCGGAACGTGCGCGACTAACTGCTATTAACGAGCAACGTGTTGCTATTAGCGGGCTCTGCCTCAAACGTCCCAGTAGGAAGAGACGGTCCGCTCGGGTTAAGGACTCAGATGTGAGATATCTCCGCTCACTGCTGTGTTAAATACAATATGGTGCCGCTCCAGAAATGTATTTTCTCTGATGTACTCTGTCCATCCTGGGAGAGGGATCCTCCTCTGCTGCTCTCCTGAAGGTTTCTTCCATTTTTCTCCCTGTTGATGGGGTTTTTTGGGGGAGTTTTTCCTGAGTCGATGAGAGGTTCTGGGACAGAGGATGTCAGTGTGTACAGATTGTAAAGCCCTCTGAGGCAAATTTGTAATTTGTGATTTTGGGCTATACAAAAATAAATTGAATTTAATTGAATTTTCATAATATTATATTAACATCATATTCTAAAGGAGGCATATTCCCGCTAAAATCACATCATAAACATTTCATGTATTTTCAAAGTTACCATCAAAGTATATATTAATTGCAAAATAATGACTGTTCAGATATGTTTTCCCTCATTGTTCAGGCCTACTAGGGTTAACACAGTTTGAACTGGATCAGGGAATATCAGCTGAACATACTTTTGAAAGCAAACAGAGAAAGAACAGTGCTGAAACTTCTTTTGTCCTTATAGTGAAGCTGAATGGAGGCAGACACGTGCAGGGCATTCTGCGTGGGTTCGACCCCTTCATGAACCTGGTGGTGGATGACTCTCTGGAGATGGGCCCAGGAGGACAACAGAACACCATTGGCATGGTGGTCAGTACCTCAGCTGGTTTCTTTTTCCTTTTTTTTTTAATAATTGTCTACAACTCCCATGTTGAACAGGGCTCTGTCCAAAATTGCACGTCCTACTATGTAATACAATATCCTCTGCCATTTTATTTGTTGGTCCAAATTCTAAGCCGACCACCACAATGACTTTTATGGGTCACTATAGAGTAAACCATTGGCTGTCTGTTAGTTAAGGACTGTTTGGGTCCTAATGACAAGCTTTATTTTCACCTGGCGATTTGGTGAAAACTAACTGAAAACACTTGTGATGAGGCATAAATTTCACCATAGTGCACCTTACTGTCCACACAGATGTTCACTTCACCACCTCTGGTAGAGTGCAGGCTAGATCCCCCTTATCATACACATTCAAACCAGCAGTGTTGAGTGTCAGCAATGTGTTTTCATACTGTGCATGTACCATATTCAGTTTTGTGTGTAAAATGGCTGCAGTGAACACCAGAGAGCACCACACACTCACTGCCTTCTCCATCACCTCACCTGGTACATCTTCACCCCCACATATAGCTTGTGCAGATACAGCGAGACGGTGGGCTTTTTAATCCAGGAATAATAATCAAGGGCTGTACGTTGGTGACCTGGTAGCTGGTCACCGCCACGAGGGAATAAATGATTGGTCCCTGCTCCTGACTAGGCGTAAGATTTCCACCCTGTCTGAACAAGAGGAAGGCTTCAGCAGAGATGGTGCAACAGGAAAAACTGTTAGGTGGATTTAGAACGATGGTTACGACCAACTAGGCTTAAGACCATGTGTGAGCTTTAAATCAGAGGGCATCAGTTCCTTCGGGTGAAACGCCTCCCATGTGAATGTTAACAATGAGCCAGCATGCAGAGTCGGGCCTGGTGACACTGGGGCGCTCTGTTCTCTGTAAAGGGGAAAGCTGCAGGAAGTCTTCAATACAGTGTGTTAATAACTGTGTGGTCTCTTTCTCATAGGTGATCAGGGGAAACAGCATCATCATGTTGGAGGCCTTGGAGAGAGTATGAGAGCCGAGCAGAGGGCTGCACATGAAAATGACCCACACTTTTTTTACTTTGTTATCCTTTCACTACTTTGTTTTGAAAGAGGCAAAGCCTTTGTCTCTGCATTGTAACATGTCTATCTGATCAGTGTCAGCGATGTTTTGTTTGGACAGATCTTGAGTGCGTAATCTTGTGAATAAATCACTTCTTTGTATTTTGTGTTTGAGCATTGGTTTCACTGTCCAGTGTATTACTAGAATGTGACCGGGTACTGTCTGAAGTCTGACACATGTTCTGTAACAACAGAATACATATTAGAGTGTGGTGAGTTACGTATGGCAGCAACTCTTAATGGTACCAAATGTCAACATAGAGTTGAATTTTAACTTTTGGAATCATACGTCATAAATAATTAATAAACCTACAAAATAACATGTATTTATGAGATACATGGAGGCAGTACTGTATACTAAGATTGTTTAGTATAAACGTGTGATACATTTTTCAACTAAACTAAAAAGGCAATAGTAGGAGATATTACAAACCAATAATCAGGACTTCTTTATAACAGAATTTGATGCAACAATCATAGCATCAATGTGATGACGTATTTCATTTGCTGGGTTAGTCGATAACAAAAATGCTCATCTGGCAATTCTATTAAACTGTTTTTCAGAAAATGTACCATAATATATAGACAAATCACATACACATTGATTGAGGATTTTATCCATATCCTATTTTGTCTCCATGAGTTAATGAGCCTCTAGTTTGTGAAATGAAGTTCAACCTACAAATGTTTAGTTCTACTTTAGTGTCTACATTCCCCATTTCTGTTCAGTTTTCATGAGTGAAGCCAGTTGAATGTTGGATGACACACGGTCACTACGGTCCTCCTGTGCTTCAGGCCACATCTGGATCAGTGGATGACCATGACGTAAGTTCAACTGTTCAGTCTTTTAATTCTAACCATAGAGAGGAGCCTATATAAGAAGATGCATAACAACCCCTCATTATAATGTTAGTAAGAACCAGACTGGAGAATATGAACCCAAACAATGCATGTTGGGAAGTGTGCGACCCAGCTCACAACATTTCTGAACAACTTGTTTGAGTTCAGAGTTGAAAGTTCTGAAATGGTTCCAAAGTCAAAAGTATATTTCTCACTTTGTTCTGAATCCAAACGAGAAGTTTTATTTTATAAATTACGTTCAGTGTTGGTGAAGTCTGGACTGGAGTTTTTACTTAACATGCTGATTATTTAAGTTTTAATAACGTTCAATGTTTATCCTTGTAAAATAATATGAGGTGGTTGTTTTACAGTGCACTTCATTAGTCCTTATAAGTTTATCCACCACTGTAGCTTCTTAATCACTTTTAGCATTCCTCATTTAAACTAATAACAGAGAGCTGCTGGCAAACTGCAATACAAATTATAACAAGAAAAGTGTATGATGAGGAAAATAGTGTTACAATCCTATTATCAATATTAATGAATCTGTTTTATTCTACTTCTTATGGACTCAAATTATCTCATGACTGCAGAGATTGATGGACTTTGTTGAGAAGAGCAGGAGTTGGTGGTGAAAATGAAGGATTAGGAGGAGGAAGAAGATCGTGTACTACGTAGCATCACACCAACATCACGACTCACTACGATGAAACAAGTCTCATTTCAGGAGCTCAACTCGATAGAAAAAGTGAACATTGGTTGGTTTAAAAACTGACTGACATTTTAATCACAGTGAGTGTGACTCATGTGAAACTTGTGTGTAAAAACACCCCATTATGCCCAAATGAGTGAAAACATATGGAATATATATTTGGGTTATAATTAAAATTAGAAGTCCAAAACACAGCTAAGTTCATTATGGTAATACACTTCTAAAACCTTTTATTTTTTTAAGTTCAAATTTACAAAATGTACAATGACAATGAAACAGAGAAATTTAAATAGCAAAAGCTGAATTTGAAATGGTCAAACTGAAAGCCCAATATGTAAAGATGAAGTGGTTTATGGAATGTTTTCCAAGAAAGGCCCTTTAGAGCGCGTGCAAGTTGTAACGGGATGTGACGTTATATCAGGAACCATCCGCAGTATTTAGGTGGTCTACTTATTGTGGATAGCAACTTCCGGTCACACCTCAAAGTAGGAGGACTGCAGCAGGAATAGTAGAGGGCGCTATATCCAGAGGACTCGCCTCCTCCTCAGATGGACTTTTATTTTGAAAAGCCATTGTGGTCATCGCGGACACGTTTCTTGACGTGTTACGTCGTAGCCGTTTGACCGTATGTGGAAAGTAGCAATGTCGGAGGAGGTTGGGAAGGCGCTACAGTCGGTAGTGGAACGGGTGAACCAGGCGGCGGCACGGCGGCCCAAGGTGACTGCATACCGGGAGCTCCGCTGCGGAGCCCCGCGGCCGTTGCCCCACTCTCGTGCTGCGGCAGCGCGACTCGTTACGTAACCCTCAACCTTTGGATGGGATCGGTCTTCCATAACGCCATGCATGGTTATCGGTGGCAGCGGTCCGTGCGTGGGAACAGGATTTGACTTAGTCTCGCTGCATGCGCGTTGTTGCAGAGACGGGCTGCCCGTAGTCAGGGCCAGAGGGGGTGCCGGGCGCCGGGGGGCGTGGGGGCCGGGGGTTTACAAGACCACCGCTCTGTGGAACGAATGCTCCCCTGTGAGAGGAGCACCACGGTTGGTATCTAGGTCGGAGCATCTTTCCAGCACCACCCAGATGTCTCTGTGGGTTGTTACTGGTCTGAAGCACCTGAACGTGGCACCACAGAGACGCTGTGTTGCATCAGTGCTCAGCAGGATCGTGACAGGGCTGAGTCACTGCTCCTCGTGCAGCATGCTGCATCACACACACACTGCTCCTCGCGCAGCATGCTGCATCACACACACACTGCTCCTCGTTCAGCATGCTGCATCACACACACACTGCTCCTCGTTCAGCATGCTGCATCACACACACACTGCTCCTCGTTCAGCATGCTGCATCACACACACACTGCTCCTCGTGCAGCATGCTGCATCACACACACACTGCTCCTCGTGCAGCATGCTGCATCACACACACACTGATCCAGGTGAAACAACATGTGCTGTCCTTCCTCAGACACTGCCGGCTGTGCCGCCCCGCCTCGTAGCTGTCAGTAAGACCAAGCCCCCAGAGATGGTGGTGGAGGCCTACAGACAAGGGCAGCGCAACTTTGGGGAGAATTATGTGAGTGTAAAATGCTGCTGGTGTGGATCACTCCAAACTCTCCAAGGGCCACACACACAAGAAACTCTCAGGGGAATAAAAGTGTGAATTACGTAGAGCTTGACCTCGTCCTTTATGTCCACTCCAGGTCAACGAACTGGTGGACAAAGCTTCAGATCCTCTGGTAGGGATACATATTTCATAAATGTATATCTATATCACCGCAGTCAGTGACAGATTAATACAGCCTTTCTTTTCCCCTCATCCAGATTCTAGACTCGTGTCCAGACATCAAGTGGCACTTTATAGGCCATCTGCAGAAGAATAATGTCAACAAACTTTTGGGTGAGTGATCGTCGACTCGCCCGCTCCGGCTGCAGTAAAAGCTGAAGGCTCTGCTCTGAGTCTCCTTCTGCTCCACAGGCGTGCCCAACCTGTTCCTCGTGGAGACGGTCGACTCGGCGAAGCTGGCCGACAAGGTCAACAGCTCGTGGCAGCGCATCAGAGGAGCCGGCGCGCAGAGGTTAAAGGTCATGGTGCAGCTCAACACCAGCGGAGAGCAGAGTGAGTGCCGATTCCTCGGCTTGGCGTCTTCCCACTCTCGTTGGGTGAGCCGGTCACAAACCAACGCGTGCGCGTGTGTCTGTCTGTCTGTCTGTCTGTCTGTCTGTGTGTGTGTGTGTGTGTGTGTGTGTGTGTGTGTGTGTGTGTGTGTGTGTGTGTGTGTGTGTGTGTGTGTGTGTGTGTGTGTGTGTGTGTGTGTGTTGCAGGTAAACACGGCCTGCCCCCGGAGGAGACGGTGAACACGGTGAAACACATCGTGTCCAAGTGCACCGCCCTGCACTTCTTAGGACTCATGACCATCGGACGCTACGGCTACGACCTCGGCCTCGGCCCCAATCCAGACTTCCAGGTACGACCGGCGGGGAGGAGGAGAGTGTGGTGCGACACATTGTGTGTTTTCAACTTTCTTTCTGTGTGCACCAATTAAAACTAAACTATACATTAGATCAGTGCACGCTTTCAGCTCGAGTCAAAACACACCAACTAAAAAACTAATCACACTCAAACAAACCCGTAAATCTAATTTGAAAACTAAAAACAGAGAAATAGTTTCAATAAAAAACAAAAATCATCATAGAAATATGTGCATCTCGACCAGAGGTAGAGTAGATAAATGGACCCGACAGAAACATCAGTATCGGTGTTCCTATCGGCTGATAAAGAAAAATAAATGGTAAATTAGGTTGGAGATCATTAAGGATAATTTCGGGCATCTAATCAGGATGCCTCCTGGGCGCCTCCCACTGGAGGTGTTCCAGACACGCCCATCTGGTAGGAGACCCTGGGGCAGACCCAGAACACGCTGGAGGGATTATATCTCCCAGCTGGCCTGGGAACGCCTCGGGATCCCCCAGAACGAGCTGGAACGTGTTGTCAGCCTGATGGACCTGCCACCGAGACCGGGTTTTTTAAAATTCCCAAATATGGGGCCAACTCTCAACATGTGTCTTAGATGCTGCTGAGTCGAAGGCAGGAGGTGTGTGACGGCCTGAAGCTGCCTATGGAGGACGTAGAACTCAGCATGGGTATGTCTACGGACTTTGAACACGCGGTGAGTATCAGCAGCTATCAACTCTATGGAAGCACAAATATGGAAGACGTGATGAAGTAGTTTGATTCCCCAGCTGATGATGGAAGTAGCTCAGGAGTGAGCCGTCTTCCCCCGTTGCACAGCACTGTGGTCCAGACTGGTGGTTGTTAACCGCGCTCTATAGATTACGTCATCTCGAAACTTGCGTTTGCACATGCTCTGTGCAGATCGGACACCTGTGAGTGGGTAAAGAGGAGGGCCCAATCTCAGTCTCCGCCCTCACGGACTTTGAGGCGCGCTCCCGCGAAGTCCATAAGGGTTTAGTTCTGTCCCATCGTCACATCGTTGAGTGTTTGAGTCTCTGGCTGACATTTGAGCCCTTTATGAACCCTTACCGTAAGTCAGCATGATATGACGTCTTTGCCCAAGGGAATTACCCACAATTCATAGCAATGTGACGTTAAACACGCCGTTACCAATGGAAGCGTGGAGCCGTATTAAAAAAAAAAAGGTAAACAAAGAGGACAGCACGTGGGTGTTCAGCCCGATAAATTACATTTAAAACAACATTAAGGATTAAAGATGGGACATGAAATCAGAGGAATGCAAGCAGAGATTATATATATATATATATATATATATTTATTTATTTATTATTATTATTATTATTATTATTATTATTATTATTCATCAAACGTTTTGTTATTGAAGCTGTTTGACAAAAACGAGTAAATATATTATTTTAATGACGTCTCATCTTGTGAGTAAAGAGCCTGGAAGACGTTCAAATCAGAGAGTAAAAGGATAAAATAAATACCCACAATTGTACACAATATTTTTTTGACGTTGTCATGGTAACGTGGTATGTTGCAGCAAAGTGCTGTCCCATTCCTATTTCCACCATGTCCAGCCCTCACAGTCTCTCACACTCAACCCTTTAACAGGTGGTGTCAGTAAGTCCCTGAGGGTTCAGGGTTTGAGGCCCTAGGGGGACACTGGGACTGGGCCAAAGTCTACGAGCTGAAGTGGAAGCGAGCATTTGAATTGACCTGGAAACAGACATTTATTTGGGTGGGTGGGTCCTGCGCAGTTTGAGAGCAAGGCAGATCCAACTGAAGCCTTTGTTGTCATTTGATAACTACTAATAAATGAAACAACTTGTATCGGCAAGTTAATATTGACTTTGGCTAAATAGATTTGTGACCCACTTGCCCAACTGGGCAAATGCATAAAAAAACATGAATATATATTCAGCTAAGTTGTGTACTTGCATTATCCTTGACACATGATCCCTCTCTCCTCGCGCCTCCTCCTAGGAAAGGAATCGAGGAGGCACAAAATTGGGAAATGAGAGACTCTCTGTCATTTGATTTCCCACCATGCTGTTGCTTATGAGTTTCTCCTTGTTGTAGATTATTCCATCCAATAACAATGGGCTTGATGTGAGTCAGAATATCGTACTCCATAAGGCTGTCCAATGTGTTAACAGAAGTTTTTCCCTGCTCCTCCGTTCCTGTGCTCCCGCGCATTGAAGATCGAGGTGGGCGCCACCAACGTGCGAGTGGGCAGCGTCATATTCGGCAACAGGGAGTATCCCAACAGTGCAGCCAACACTCCGGCCCCCAGCCCCGCCCCCAGCCCCGCCCCCAGCCCCGAGAAAACAAGCAAGAAGGTGTGCGAAGAGGCCGCCAAGAAGATGCAGCACCTCACCGTGTCTGAACACTAAGAAATAACCTTTATAAAAAACAAAAGCAGTCTTCACATGCAAGCTGACCAGAGCAGTGAAGCAGAGCGTCTCCACAGAGCCACGTGGAGCTGGGATTGCAAAATTGTTGCATAATTTTAAATTGTGATTGCCTAATCCTCTTCACTTTTTTTCTGTGCCCTTCTTGCTCTTTTAAGCATTAACAAGTGGCATTCAGTACAGACGTAGTTGTACCTTTTTTAAAAGTAGTGTGTTACTAACCTTTTAGTGCTCGGACTTCCTCCCCATGGAACTCTCCTACGAGATTACCGGCCACAAGGCCAACCACTAAAACCAGGGTGACATGTGGGAGAGGATTTCACGGCAGTTCCGAGATAGATTCATTGTGCTGACGTGACGTTTTCTACCTTTCCGACCCCGCCGTGTGACGGAGATGTGCTCGGTTGTGTACAGTGTCCCAGAGGTCAGGAAAGCCACGTTTTTGTTGTACAGATGAAACTGAAGACTTGATTTAATAAATAATTCATCCCTTTATAATGACATAGTATTGTGCGTTTGATATTGTTTCTTATGTCGTGTCAGATCTCTATTCTTGATATTAACAAGAGTAAATGTGAAGAAGAGGCGTTTGTGTCCGTGCTGCTGGTGTCTGAGATGAGGGGGAGTGAATCTATGCAACGTGGTGGTTTAGTTCTTACTCGGCGTGGCAGTGATTTCTTCAACGGTGTCACGAGGTCGGGGTGTATTTTCTGTCTTTATGATAAGTGCTTTTAATGTCCGTGGCATAAGAGTGACTGGGGTGTGGTCAGCGGGGAGGTTACTGAGCATCCAGCATGGGTGGGTTTGGAAGCCGGAGCCAAGCAATAAATGCTTCTGTTGAAAGGTTCTGCCATTGGCTGCGTATTTCTTGTAATGGGGGGGGGGAAGTGGCACAAATGACATACAGAGTTTGGCTAAAATGTCTTTATTAAGCATATAGAGGTGACATCTGGACCACAAGTAAATCTTAGTGATAATTTAACAACTTGAAAAAAGAATTTAATGCCTGGAAAAACCCCCACCCACTCACCATACTCCCTTCCAATGACTCATTATGAATCTGAATTAGCAGAATTTTCAAAAGTATCAAAATGCTGTCCGGCATTGATAACTGGAACCCAAAATAGCTCACGATAACGACAATGAACTTGTTTCAGCGCTGCCTTAAAACACGACTGCTCAATAAATGTTTGAGGAAACAACTAAACCTGGTGACAACTGGAAAACAAGACATTCAATCTGTGTAAAAGGCATTAGAAAACAGTCAATACACTGTTATTTACAACATACAGTAGAATGCTGTTATTAAGAGAAGCATATCACAAACCCTATCTACAGACCTAGTTCTGGTAAAATGTACAGCAAACGGAACTCCAGCTAGAAACTATATACAGTCAGGATCAGAACCTCATTACATAAACACTTCATTCAGAACCTCATTACATAAACACTTCATTCAGAACCTCATTACATAAACACTTCATTCAGAACCTCATTACATAAACACTTCATTCAGAACATCATTACATAAACACTTCATTCTGCTGGAAGGAGACATAAGGACAATGTGGTTATTAATGTCAGCAATTCTAACTTCTTTGAGCATTTGTGACTGATGTATAAACACAGAATGGGGGATAAATCCAACATGAAGTATTTATTAGAATGAGTATGAACTATGTATTTTGCTATATTCATTAAAGTACTTACTGAACTCTTCTTCAGCCTCCGACACAGTGCGCCCCTTCCATCAGCTGTGAGGCGGAAAGCTCTGGAAGGAAAGCTAGTAAGTGGACCTTTAGTTCAGAACGCTGTCAAACTGCTGCTTCTGACATGAAGGATGAACCTTGAAGCTCAACACGTCTTCATGAGATTAGAACACATGTATAAACAATTGGTGAATCTTTATAAACAGTTATTACATGTTTATTACACACTGAGGATTCTTGTGTTACACCACAGCTTTGTACTGTGTTATTAATGAGTAATTCATCAGCTACAACTGCATCAGGGGCGGTTATAATTGTTCAAATACATTAAAACTTAAAAATGTCCTCAACGCTGCTCACAACTCTATTAGTGTAATAAACCGTTTATTAAGGGCCTATATTATGCATGCTAAATATGAGCGTTAAAGTAAAGTGTTATCAAATTGACATGTAAGGAATCAAGGCCAGTATAATATTTGCATATCCCCTTGATGAACACTGCTGAGAGCCTTCGGTTAGGAGTTATAGATTGGATCAGCCGTTCTCAGGGAAACGGACCATATCTATTCATTAGAAGGTGAGGACACCAAATATAGATATCTGGTTTAAAGATTACTTGGTACCTATAGAGCGAGCAGCATCGCTTCTTTAAGATCAGGAGAGGGGGGGGGGGGTCTTATGTTTTAGAAATACCTTCAACTTTGTAACTTCCCGTCATTCTCTGAGTGGGCAGCTCATTCTGTGAGCTCTAGGTTTACCGTCAATGTGATTACGACAATGCCCTACTATACCTACATGTGTTATGTAACATCTCTTTTTAGGTGGCAGGAGTGAAGATGAGTCATCCTCGTCCTGTGATGTTTTCAGGATGGCGAACACAGTTGGAGAACCATTATATAAAAAATAGGCTCTATGGGTTGATGTTTTTCCCAAATGTTGTACAGAGTTTTAGGCATTCTATTATCTGAAAATGCTTGAAAAATAGTGCGTATAGCTGCCGTGAATGGGGAAAAACAAAAGACCCTCCAAGGTTTTGGCTGCTCACAGCGTCTGGCTCTGCCGCTGTTGTATGGGGGGTTTATATCTCCGCGTGTGCGTGTGGCCTTTCAGTGTTTCTGTATATTGTTTTTGTTGTATTATAAATAGGGAAAATAAAATATATCAATACAAAATAAAAAAAGTTGGTTATAAAACTACGTGCAACAATATCAATGACACAAAGTGGCCTTCATAAGAGCATGGATCAATAAAGCACCGGGTCAGGACTTGGACATCCTCATTCCTACAGATCTACTGGAGCAGTCATTCACTTCCTGTCCGACCCGACAGACGATCTCAGTCCACTAACGTCTCTGCTTCTTCTTCAGCAGAGGACAGAACATGTGACCTGTCCAGTGTCGTCAGGAGAACGCAACAAACACAACGGGAAAAAAAAGGCCATTGGAATGTTGTGCTACAGTGTTGTGTAGTAGTAGTAATAATAATAATAATAATAATAATAATAAATAGCCTCAAACGTTTGTGAGGTAAAACTCATTACTCAGGATGGATATGTGCCTCTGTGGAGTTGCTCGCAGCATTTAGTGGCTGATATCAGGAGTGCGTCTCCTGGGGGGTGGGGGAGGGGAGGGCGTATCTCCTTTGGGGGGTGGGGGGGTGTGTCTCCTGGGGGGGCTGGGGGGGCGTATCTCCTTTGGGGGGTGGGTGGGGCATGTCTCCTGGGGGAGGACGTGTCTCCTGGGGGGTGGGGGGAGGGGAGGGGGCGTGTCTCTCCATTCCGGTCCATCAAGTCCGTCTACTCGTGTTTCTGTCGTTCCCCAGCGCTGCCTCCGCTCATACAGGCTTCACACCAGTTTCTTGGCCTCAAAGAAGCTTTTGAGGTGCTTCATCTGCCAAATGCCGGTGACGATGAGGATGAGTGTCTGAGCGATGGACCACCAGAGCACGCGCTGGTTGGTGCTCTCGCTCGTCGTGCGGAACCGCTCCTCGCGATACTGCAGAAGACACCAGTGAAGAGACAGGAGACGTGATGAACAGCCCTGAGTCAACCTAGTCCTCTCACACATTCCCTCGGCTGGCTGCCTTTTCCAGATAGATTGAGCTACATAATTCTTCCCAGAAGAAAGTTAAGGGACAGACTCATAAACCAAAAGACAGTCTCTTATTTCTTTACAGTGAAAAACGTGTTCTCCTCATTGTGCTGTTGTCTGTTTTATATCTTGGATGTTTTTTGTTGCAATATTGCTCCGTTAATTGAGACAAGTTTATCTCAAAGGAGGAGGAAATTAGAGCTTTTCTGCTGAGTCATGAGTAACGTTGGGCTAACTAACTTTTGTGACGTTTTGTTCAGGACTAAAGAGCAGCCCCCTCTTTATGGGCTACTTACTGTCCTGACTGCACACTCGGATTAGAACTAATCCTAGATTAAATTAACCCTGGTTGCTACAACCCAGGCTTGGTGTGCTTGTGTTTTTGTACTGACCCTCTGGTAGTTCTGCTCCTTCTGGATCTGCTCCACTTGGTCCAGCAGCTGTCGGGCTCGCAGCTGCAGCTCCGTGAGTTTGTCCTTAGCCGCAATTTCCGGGTAGTTGTTGGTATGTTCTCCGACCTGAATATCCAGATGCACTCTCTGCAACGTTGAGAACCACATGAATGGAAATCAACAGGAAGAGAAATGATAAGTAAGTGTTCGGGGTGTTTCATAAAAAGGATTTGGATCTGCACTGGTGTTCCATGAACACCATTTTTGATATTGTCCCAAGTAGCCTTCTCTGGAGATAATGGGATGTTGGGTATTAGTATTCATGTTTCGTTTCACTTCCTGTATTTTTGGAGGTATGCCAAAAGGTTAGTGCAAAAGTGATAAATGCCTCCTTAAGACCTTTTTGGCTGCAGGTTACCAAATACTGGCTTCAGAACCAGAACAGACTGTAGCTGTGTGTCTGTCTGGATCACCTGATGAGCCCATGCTAGTCCTCCTGTTGCTTTATTCTGGAGTTTACTGTTTCATTCTATTTAAATAACATTTAACAGCTGTTTATCACTTTGCCTGATTAGACCGTGACCCAATTCCAAACCATAGCCTCATACTTTATATCTTCAACTGTGCTATACTCTGACATCAACACTGCATTTATTCATAAGTTACATTGAAACTATTCTTGCATTTTTGCACACATAATCATAGATCCCATTTTCAGCGTTCGTATTTGCATTGTTGTTATACATTGTCGTATACATAATTTATATATTTCTATTCATATTTTTCCATATGCATTGTTCTTATATTGTAATGTAATGCATTTTTACTTATGTATATTTTATTTATAATTTCTCTATGTTAAATACATTTCTTTTTTAGAAAGGGAGCAACTGTAACAAAACCCAATTCCCTCCCGAGGATCAATAAAGCATTTCTGATTATGATATGTATTAATAGTAGAGAGGGAAGTTCGTCCTGAAGCTTGTCACTGTATTTATACCCTAGTACACTAAAAGAAGGCGGCTTTATTCCGTTGTGAGTGGGACTTCAAACAGAGTTCTCCTGAAGCCTGCGTGGGCGTGCATAACCTGTGCTTGATTGATATTCCCTCTTTTGTCCCGTTAGCTTTGTTGCAGCTGGTCGGGTGGAACAACTTACACCTTGATCACTCACTGGTACATTAAGTCCAATGACCTCATAGCATAGCTGTGCCTACTACTCAGCAGATATTCATTTATCAACCAGAATAACTGGAAACACCTGTGTGGGGTCGCAGGTTCATAAAGAAAAAGGCTGATCACTATCTTTCTACTACAGCAAAGCAGTGACTATGTTCATACCAGTTTTCCTCCTGCAAACAGAGCCATCTTGGTGGAGTTGGAGTGCAAACAGATCTGATGTTCTCCAGGAGTGTGGGAGGTGAAGGTGAACCGTCCGTCTGACCCATATTGACGAGAGAGGATAATCTGGGAGGGTTGTAAAAGATTGTTTTTTTCGATTCTGTTGATATGTATGTGGGTATGTTTTATAACACCAGCTCCTCTGTCCTTACCTTTGTCTCTGGATCCTTGATCTCCACATGCATCCCAAGGCCAGGCGTGGCTGGGAGGAAGGAATTAGTCTGTTTGTCCCACAGTTGAGTCCTGTACTTTCCTGTCAGACAGGCAAAGCAACATACATATATGTTACATATACACATACATACATACATACATACATGTGTGTGTGTGTGTGTGTGTATATATATATATATATATATATATATATATATATATACATATATACATATACACACACACACACACACATATCTCATAATGATGACATTCTATCTCATATTTTTTTTCATCACAATGGCAGAAATGGGCTTCCATACGGATGCCCCCATGGTAGATAACCATGGTAGATAACCATGGTAGATAACCATGGTAGATAACCATGGTAGATAACCATGGTAGATAACAGCCCTCTCAGCTGCCATGTCACACCTCTCTCTTCGTGCTCTAAGTGGATTTATGGAGGAAATAGTTCCCCGTGGGTTTTACTACAGAGGCGTAGTAGTTGTACATGTAAACAGTCTGAGTCCACCACAGAACAACTACATAAACTAGTTCCAGATTGTATTGTGAATGTAAAACATACTCTCTGGTGTATCGCTGAGAGAATCCACAGAGGAAGTGTAACGAGGCCACTGGTTAGCCAGCAGCCACACACCTACAAACAAACGTCCTAAATACTACAAACTACACGTTTCTTCAACCTTCCGGGTCTCGTTGTCTGCTGACATATTGAATGCAGCAGCGTTGCTGCAGCCAGCTGTTCGCTGATGCTCATTAGCTCCGCCATGCTAGCCGCTCACCGATAACCATGGTCTCGTCCGGGATCTCTTCAATGAAGCATTTCTTCTCCGTCTCTCCGATGTGGAAGTAGAGCGCGTGACCTGGATACATCCAAGCTAACAGGAAAAGAACCCCAACAGCAGCGGCGTAGAGCATCGTGGAGGTCCTCTCACTTTGCACACATCGGCAGAAGAAGCTGTGATGCTGCAGCTAGCTGACGTCATCGGCCACTGCGGAAGAAGGAAGGGGATTTCCTGAGTGTTGTGATTTTTGTGCCCCGAGTACCGCCTGTCAGGCAGCACTCGCTTCTTAACTGTACACCCTCCACACACCCAAAGAAACCAGATCATTTGAATAAACGAGCTAAGGGCAGAGCATGGGAGCATTCATAGTTTTAAGATAAGGTCCGTATTGTAGGCTACTGCTGGAAAAATGTAAGAGATAAAAAGCAAATAAAACTCAAGAAAAGAGTAATTTGTAAATTGCACTGTTGGATATGCATGTTTTGTGTCATGAAGGTTTAGAGTGGAATGCCACAACATTGATTAAACCAAAGGCGTTGTTTGTAGCTTGAGCGGAAGTGTTGCCTGCGAGGCCTCGCTCAGGGCAAAACAACCACTGTATTTCCTGAGCTAACAACAGTCGCCTCGGCTTTGACAGGTAACCTCAACCAGCTTAAACACACACACTGTGTCAGGATAGCGCTCCCAAACGGGGCCAAATGACTTCCGGAAGACACGCAGTCCGTTGATGTAGGTTGTTGTTGGTGTCAGTCAACAAGCGCCTGGCAGACCAGCTACTGAGTGCTACATGATCCTAGCTAGCTCACGAGCTAACATCGCTAGCTATCGATCTAGCATCGGTCAGCCAGCTAACGGGGGCTCCCTGGATTCCTGGACCCGCTCCCCGGATCCGCTCGCTGACACGTTGGGTCTGCGTGACCGCTTGCTCGCCTGTACTTTGGGACAACACCAGTGAAAAGCGGGTAAGGGGAATCTCCAGCTGTAACGGAGCGGGGCACCGGTAGGAGCCTGTGTTGGCGCGAGGAGGAAAACCACATCGCTGTCATAAATATGAGATAAACCCGGGATTCATTATATGCACGCGGTATTAACACCAGATGATTATAAGGACTTGGGATTACATGGTGGCTCCTTCTATCTGTTAAAGGGGTTCCGGGCGAGCGCTACCTCGTGTTATTGGGAATGACGTAATGTTTTCCTCCTGTTCACCGACACCACAACGTAGTTGATAGGACACATAGACACATAGAACAGCATTGACACTCCACGAGTGAGTCCTTAGACAGAAGCCTACCAGCAGGACAGACCTGGACCAGGAGCATGACACGAGATCAAAGTGAAAGAGAAAGCTCGTGGTATGCCATGTGTCAGTATGTGATGATCAATGCGGGGGAGGGTCCAACTCTGTTTCCGTCCGATGCAAATGAGGGTTGGGTTCTGGTTACGGTTAGGGTGCGCAGAGATAACGGATCAGGGTTAGTGTGAGCCGGGTTCAGCATCTCAGAAAACAGCTGGTAGGGTTAGGGTCAAGGCTGGGTTAGGGTCAAGGCTGGGTTAGGGTCAATGCTGGGTTAGGGTCAAGGCTGGGTTAGGGTCAAGGGAAATGCATAATCGATGGTGAAACACAACACAAGCATTGTTATTAATGCAGCAATCTTCCCCAAATAACGTGTGTGTGTGTGTGTGTGTGTGTGTGTGTGTGTGTGTGTGTGTGTGTGTGTGTGTGTGTGTGTGTGTGTGTGTGTGTGTGTGTGTGTGTAGGGATGGTGCAGCCCCAACCTGATGGCCCCATGCAGTGGGAGATGTCAGGAGAAGACAGTGGCGGGACCCTCAGGGTCCCACCAGAGCTGGCATCCAATGAAGTGGTGACCAGGTTGCTGGGTGACAACCAGCAGCTCAGAGGTAGGATGCATTCCCATAATGATGGAGTGGTAATAAAAAGAAATAAAGCAATACACGTATTTGCTCCACTCAAAGTATGGCATATAATTTTATCAGAAGGTGGGGACAGAACATATATGGCAGACATGTTGGAACATGAATTGGTAATTTAAAGGAAATTATAAGAAATCATTTTTAGTAATACAGGTAAAACCAAAGTTCAGGCAGTATACTCTTCATACTTCATACTCTCTTTAAGCCCTGGAAATAATGAAAAACAAAATGCATTTGAAAAGTGGGTTGGCATCAGGGCAGCTCTGGACTGTTTCAAATCTTAATTAATTATTTATTTATTTATATATTTATTTAACAGAAGTTTTTCAGTAGTGGATGGTGATGTATGTCCCGTTAACAAAAACAATGAGGAAAGCAACTTTCATCAGTTATTATCTTGTCTTTCAGAATTAAAGTGCTGGATGTCCCAAAATGTTCTCCAGCTAAATGAAAACAAATTAGAAATGATTCTTTTTGGTATTCCAAAAGCCTCTCCCAATTTTATTAAAATGTCTTTATGTATCTCTATGAATGTCAAACCCGCAGCCAGAATCCTGGACATATTTGACACTGTACTTTCTTTTGAAAACAAAGTTAAAAAAGTTGTTGAGTCCTGTTTTTATCAATTGTAGAAATCAGGTCATGTTCTCTCGGCCTGATCTAGAGAAGGTCAAACATGCTTTTATTTCCTCTCCGTTAGATTATTGTAATTCAGTGTTTTCAGTCACGTCTTCAGCTGATACAAAACGCAGGAGCTCAGTTATTAACAAATACTAAAAGACCAGATCATATCCGACCTGGTTTATCTCTTCACAGGTTACTATTACGTTTTAGAATCATCACCTTTTAAAATCTGAGTCCTCGTCCTTTTTAATTACTTCTCAAAACACATCTTTTCCAACATTTCTTATCTTTATTTTTATTATATGTATATGTATATATATATATATATTTTTTTTTTTCTTATGATATTGTTGTTTTATTATTGCATTTTATTATTGTATTATTTCAGTTGCCTCATTGCAGTCTTGGCATATTTTAATCCTGGTTCAACTATTTAAAGCACTTTGCAACTGTGTTTTGAAAAGTGCCGTCTAAATAAAGTTGATGATTCCGCATTGAGTTCTCCCTGCTGTGGACTTCGTTCCTCCGGGTCACTACTCGGGTGTGACGTATCACTCTCCGCCCTCTCCTTTTACCTCCGTCCTCCTGTCCTCCAGAGGCCTTGCGGCGGAGCAACGTAGCCCTACGTCAGCGCTGTGAGGAGATGGAGGGATGGCAGCAGAGGACCAGAGAAGAACGGGAGTTTCTCAGCTGTCGTTTCCAGGAGGCCAGGGCCCTGGTGGAGAGGCTGGCCCAGGAAAACCACTCCTTACAAAGCTTGGTGAACGGACCAGCCTCGAACCACTGCTGCAGCTCCAGCCAGACTGAAGAGCTGCAGGGGCGCCAGACGAGGAGCCGACCGCTGGACGGACCACAGGTTAGCTCGCCAAGATTCACACGTCTGCTTCCTCATATTCACACATTGTCAGGTGATTTTACATTTGAACAAATTAGTTTCACCATAACACAGCTTCCACTCTTATATTTTATAATCCCATGTTGGTCTATGTATGTGTATGCAGAGATTAATTCACCTCTTTTTCACTGCTTACTTGTATTTCTCTTTATATTTACATTAGCTGTGTGCTCATATTCCATAAAGGAGTGAATTGATATTTAATAATGTTGTTTTTCATGTCTTATGTCTACACACATACACGGCAAAAGTGTTTTTGTTGTTTGGGGCTTTTGAGATTTGTGTTGATGCAATGAGAGAGAGAGAATGAAGGGAGACAGAAATGGTTCCTGTGTATTTCTTCTGTCTGTGTGACGTTTCCTGTGGCCATTGAACCCCTCGTTTCAGACACTAGATCCGCGGGAGAAGAAGAGAGTGGAAGAGGCGGACCGACACACGCAGACCACGCCTCCTCGCAGCCTGGTAAGACGCGCGGCGCCGTCGGCCCCGTGCTGAGATTTCACTGTTGACCCGTGTGTTTGTTCCTCTAACTGGTATGTCCGTGTGTCTAGGGCGACGCAAGTGTGCGTAGCTCCTTGAGTAGCGCCCTCCCCTCTCCCTCCACCTCGCTCTCAGAGGTGTGGGGGGAGATAGTGGGCAGGGAAAATGGCCAGGTGAGCCTGCTCACTGCTTCCAAACTTTCCCCCCAATCAAATCCCTGACACTTCCTCTGTGGCTGCCCCACCTCTGGTTAAATGCTTCACCCCACCTTATCTCATCACGGGTTAGAAATCATGACTTCATATTTGGAAAAATAACATGGGATGGCCTGTGAGGTTCAAACTGTAAATACAAAACCTGGCACTAATCACCATGCAGCATTTAAAACATCTTTTAATACTAAACCAGCATGTTATGGGGAACTGTGTTTTACATATAATTCAACTTTATAGCTAATAATTCTTGAGGTCATCCATGTTTTTTCCTTGTATTTTTGAGCAGGAGCACTGGATTCCTTTATATAGAGCACAGCATTAACACAATGCATCCCTATATAAAATCCCTCCGTTTGTGTTCTCTCACATCTTGGTGCAGTTGTGCTGTTTGCTTGGTGTCAGTCCTCCGGCCCCGGGTGAACGTGGTCTGTCTCTGTCCAAGTCCCTGCTGTGATCCCTTTCTCCCTGCATCCACCCATCCACGGTTCTCTCACTTTCATTTCTCTCCGCAGCCTGTGGAAGGGGCAAACGACTTCCTCCAGCTGCTGAAGAGCCACAAAGAGAAGCTGGAGGAAGGGATGAGAGAGCTGAAGAGGAAGAACGACGAGCTGGAGAGGGAGAGGGACGAGGGAGAGAAGGAGAGAGAGCGAATGCGGCGCTGCATCGACCAGCTCCTGGCCAAAGTGGCCCAGGTAACCCCGGGATACAAGCACGCTTCATCCTACCTCAGGAACCAGTGAACTAATTAGTTCTACAGACGAGCAGGATAGAAATGTATGAGATAACAGCAATAACAACAGACAAACCTGGAGATTCACCCAGAACACATCCAACCAGAACCTTTCCTCTGCTGCAGGCTGCGTCAGACGGCCCTCTCCAACAGGAGCTGAAGCCCTTACGTCTATCTCTGCTCCCTGCAATGCCACCAGGAGCTGCTGGGCTAGTGCCGCGTCAATCAGTTAGTTTGTTTGCGTTATAGTTTGACTTTGGTGAATCTGAACTAACCCTTTAAAACACCCAAGTCACACAATAACACAATCAAACTAACCAATCAAGGCAGCAGTAGACCAGCAACTCCTGTGTCCCTCAAAGTCACATGACTGTTTGTCAAAGGAGTCTAGTGAGTTTGAAGAGAGCATCGATGGATATAATGGCGTTACGTATTTAAAGTCTATGGGACTGTGGGTCTTCCCCAATCTGCTGGACGGCACACTGCCTGTATACGTGTAGTCATGTGACAGGCCTGGACCACTCGGGGAGTTTGTGAGGGCCAAAGAGAACGTTCTGATCTGGTGAATACGACGAGGTCTCTGAAATCACACATGCAACTGCGACTTAAAAACAAGTGGTTCTTACACAAGGCCCTTTGTATGTTCAATTATGATACGAACAATTGTTATTTATTCATACAGCGCTTTTCAAAAGGAAGTAACAAAGTTCTTTGTATGGTTGAATCATGAAAACCGTTCAGGGCTGGAATGAGGCCAGTACAATCAGACAGTCAGAGCCCCATGTGTCCATGTGCAGCTGAGATGAGATGGACACATCCTGCCTCCTCCGTGAGCTCATAGACGTGTGTGTGAATGCTTTTACAGGTCAGCAGCTCTACTGAGGAGGCTGTTCAGCATCGCTCCGAGGCTCAGCACTCCTCTGACTGGTAGGACACATTTCCCACTACAAAATACTTCCGTGCATTGTTTGAAACTAACGGCACTAAATGGACTTTCTGTGTTTAACTAGTGGTCTTTGGCAGCTTTTGCACTGAGTGCTGTTTAATAATAACGATAGTGATACCTGCAGACAAGAATGAATGGCATAAGGACACTAGCATGCCGTTTTTATTTCTGCACTTCTTCCTTCTAATAAATTTGAGACGTCTTCCTCCTCCTCCTCCTCCTCCTCCTCCTCCTCCCTCTCTCTGTTCCCTCCTCCAGCTCTAGCCTGGCTAAACTCACAGAGCAGCTTCAGGCCACACAGGGCAGGTGAGCCCACAGCTCTGTGTGGCTTTCTTTTTCTCACTGTGTGCATGCCTTCTCTCGACAGTCCGCTCTCGTCGCCGCTGTGTGGATGTTACTTGTGCTCAGTTTGTTTCCTGTATGTTTATTTGTTTTCATCTGTTGTTGACTTCCAAATAAGGCATGCTTTAGTTGTTTTTTTTCACATCATTTTTTACGTCATGTTGTTGTATTATATATATACTATTACAATGTGTTATTCATTCAGTGATCAAAGCATTTTAATTTCCTTACAGTGTAGTTCCTGTCTTTACATTAGAGGGTTAAACTTATCCTTTTGTTTACTTAGTTTTTAACATCCTACTTACAAACCCAACTGGAGAGAAAATAGTTTAAAAAATATTGTAGAATGGGATGATCTGAGTGCAGTATGTATTTAGGGTTTTACTGACCGATATTGCAATTCCGATTTGGATTACAAAATATGTTCTTTGAATGTAATGAGAAGCCTGTATTTGAGGCCTACATTGTATTCACCCTCACTAGGGACATGTTTGGCTTAATTCTTTAAGTATTTTGGTTGTGTTTATGCATATGCATAAATGTTCCCATGGAAACCCATTAACACCACAATGTTTGGTCCTACGAACATTACAGAATACAATCAGGTCAGAGCCCTGGCTTCAAAATGGTTTCTTTAACTATTTCCCACCAGATTGAATCATTTGCTCATGTTTGTCCTGTGGGGCAAAAGCATGCTATTTTCCTGGTGGCCACTAGGGGCATTGCTTCTGTAATAGGAGCACAGTCTTTGATGCAATGCATCCAAATCAATGTTGCTAATCAGTGACTGTAAAAAAAGAAAAAATAATAATAATTCAAGTTTTGTATTTTCTAAAAAAATATTTCAACAAGTGGGAGTTTTTTTTTTTTTTTATATATGACACGGCAGCAAAAATACAAATGCATCTAAATCAATGTTGTTGCTAATAATTGACATATCCAGCAGTTTGATGACGCAGACATTTTCGTCACATCAGAGCTGTAAAGGGAAGCACAAAGGTTAAAATTATAATTTTGATATGAGAATGGTGATATTTGTGTGTGTGTGTGTGTGTGTGTGTGTATATATATATATATATATATATATTATATTATATATATATATATATATATATATATATATGTATATGTATGTATATATATATATATATATATGTATATGTATATGTATATATGTGTATATGTATATATATGTGTTGGTATTTACCCCCATTGAGTTATGGATCTGTTGTGTCTGCAGGTATCGTGAGTTGGAGGAGAAGCTTGATTACCTGCAGAAGAGTTCAGCTCAGCGGGACAGAACTGAAGCTCTGCTCAAACAGAAGGACAAGGACTGTGCCCAGGTCTGGTTTTTACTCCACAATCCAAAATGTTTAGATCTCCCAAATACTAGATGATGCCGCTGTAGCAAGCAGCCTTAAAATATCAACTGCAACCCCGATAACTTAAAGCTTTTCATATTTTTACAGCTGGCCAAGGACTGCGAGGCTATGAAAGCTCAAGCAACGTCCCTATTAGGAGAGCTGAACGAGAGACAGAGCTGCCTGGACAAAAGCGAGCATGAACGCAAAGTGTTGGACGAAAAGTGAGCTGTCGCGTCAGCTGAAGTGAACATACAAGGCTTCTCCGTGTTCACCTGTAGGCGTGCATGTGTGCTGATGTTTTGTCCTCCCTCCTCTGTCAGGCTGTGCGGTAAGATGAAGGCCCTGCAGGTGGCGGAGCGGGAGCTGGAGCAGCAGAGGAAGCAGCATCATGTGGCCATGGACAAGCTGCTGCTGCAGACCCAGAGCCTGGAGCAGGCCCTGAAGACAGAGAGACACGTGGTCACAGAGGAGAAGTGGGTCCAACATACAAATGATTCAGATCATTATTATTCTCGGGCCTTCAGGGTGTCTGTAACAATGCAACACAGTTGTGATGCTTAATTTTCATTCTAGAAATGAATGCTTCACTGTGGTAATTAATACTTCCTGGTTTAGTTAAAAATTCTTCAATACTGTTAGCAGCAGGACATTGGATATTTGATAACAATACTGTATGGAAAAATGTTATTTCCTTTTTTTCCTCTCAGGAAAAAGCTGACCCAGTTGCAACATGCCTACACATGTCTCTTTAGAGACTATGATTCTAAACTGAAGAGTGAGGTAAAAACCCATCCAAACATCTATTTCCTCTAATTACTTTAGATATTGAGCTTCTGGATTCTCGTGGGAACATCGGCCCCTGCTTGACGTGTGTTTGTCTTCCAGGGAGGAGATCTGTGCAGCCGACTGGAGGAGGCGGAGCGAGCGCTGGCCCTGAAGCAGGACCTGATTGATAAACTGAAGGAGGAGGTGGAGCAGCAGAAAGGCTCCCTGGAGACGGTTCCGGTCCTCACTGCTCAGGTAGTCACACGGCTGATGAGTACACCTGCAAACCAGTGTCTCTCTGCATTGAGACGTCAGTCTGTAGTTTTGCTGGTCTGACCGATGTTCAACTGTAAACAGCCAGCTGTCTGCTAGAGCGCTATCACACGCTATCACACGCTAACATACGCTATCACACGCTATCACACGCTATCACACGCTATCACACGCTATCACACGCTATTCTCTGGTGGGAACAGTACATGTGGTGTTTTTCAGTGCGATGCCCCAGTGAATAGAGCAAACATTGCAACTAATAGATATCACCATGAAACTTACACAGGTGACTACTGACATTAAGACATTCGTTTTCTGAATATGTATGTGTAAATATGTAAATGAGGCATTATCTTATTAAATCTGTGCTCATTTGAATGCATACCCAGAACACATTTGTGACCATTGAATAAAGCCAGGTTCAAACTTCTTGTTTCATTTTGTTGACATTTTAGAGTCAACAGTTTTTGCAAGGGAATTTTGGATATTTTTTTTTATTATTCCATAGTTCAGAAAATAATGTCAACAGCCATAGCAAAAAAATCAATTTCCTCCATGTTTTAGTATGAATGTTGTATAAATCAGATGATATCTAAACAACACCTTCAGAATACAGAGAGGAATGAAAGTGTAAAGTTTGGAGGATGTAAGAGCTGCTGAAGTGGAGATTTCTGAGAAACAACTAATTTTAAAGAGATGTTTTATAAAATGACAAACATGTTGAAGACCCTACAGGTGAATAGGGTAAACAATGAACTAATAGATATCACCATGAAACTTCACAAGTTCATTACTGACATTAAGATAATATTTTTTTGTATAACAGGTGTTCTGAAATGTGATGTATTAAAATATGCAAATGAGGCATTATCTAATGGTAACTTTTGGTGAATTCAGGAGAGATTTACAGACATCAATAGATATGGTCGTAAAAACACCTGAATGTGCATTTTGGACGTTTTCTTTCCACTAGTCTAAAAGTAGACATATTGTAGAAGCGAGATAGCCCAAACTCTAAAAAAAAAAAGCATTAGTGCATGAAAAATGACACGTTTACCTGTGGTTAATAAAGAAATCTGACAATAATGGGCATTTTTCCATCATTCTCTGATCTTTAAACTGATCCCCTGCAAAAAGCGGTTAAAAACCATTTCTGTAGATGCATTTTTGATGAGAGTTTGGGCTATCTAGTTCTACAACATGTCTTCTTTCAGAACAGTGGAAAGAAAACAGCCAAGTGTCAGTGTGTGCCAATGTCTCTGACAAACACATTGCATTTCCTGTGACTATTTCATAATAAGAGTCAACTAATGTTTCGAGAGTTAAATGCTTTTAATGTGGAGCTGCACATTAACAGCTCTCTCTCTCTCTCCTCGTCCACTCTCCGGTTTGTAGGAGCTCTTCATCTGTGTGCTCTGGCTCAAAGAAACACGGGCAGCCATTGTATCACAACGGGACTTCTCCTTGAGCCAGACTCTTTCCATAATGTTCTCACACACTTATAACAATCTGAGCCTGTCAGTGGCAGGAACAAGCTATTTAATTGCCCCATTATGAGGACATGGCAGCCTGTTTAGTCGTGTTTATGTCTGCAGCGCTCTCGCTCAATACAGGACATATTTCAGGAATGAATAGTCACAAAAACATGGGGAAAATAGGGCCCCGGGTTGAAAAATACCAACGTCAGCGTTTAAGCTCAGTAAACACTTGGATGAAAATCAATCTGAACATCATGGCAGTTAATATAGACCATCCTATGAGTCACTTGTCAGCTACTAATCAGCCACGCCCACATTTTAACATGCTTATAAAGCACAGGTACATTGAAATTAAACTAAATAGCTGTGTCTCTCTCCCTCCCTCCCTCTCTCCCTCCCTCCCTCCCTCCCTGTCCTTGTGTTCGCTCAGGCTGAGATCTACAAGGCAGATTTCCTCGCAGAGCGAGAAGCCAGAGAGAAGCTGAACCAGAAGAAGGAGGAGCTGCAGGATCAGCTGACTCAGACCATGGCTGAGATTGACAGGCTCAAACAGGAAGCCACATCACGGTAAAAAAAAAAGAAAGTTATCTGCGAGAGGGGAAAAAAAGCCCAATGAAACAATTCTGATATTGTTTGTGTGCTGAATGTAGGCATGTGGACGTTGATGCAGCCGTCACCCAGCGGGTAGCTCCGTCTCTGTTTGTCATTTCTGACCCAGGGTTACTTAGTCGTCGTGTGCTGAATTCCTCCCATGCCTTCTAATCAGCATTTTGAGGTGACTTTAGCTTTACTGCAGCTGTCATCGAAAGCAGGGCTGTTGGCACATCTTCCAGACTGACCCTTCATATCTGAAGTCAGAGCTGCAGCTACAACTTTCCTCTGTGTATGAGGAAATATTGATATTTCCGGACATTCTTTAAAGTGTGATTACACATGACCGTTGTATTGGTCCACCTCTGTTTCAGTGTGCGTATGGACCGAATGAAGATGAGACACGGGGAAGACTTCGCAACCCGGGACCCACATATTCCCCCTCCACAAGGTACATTACAACCAATACATTCAAAACATGGATGTGGAGTAAAGTCTTTCGTGCATGCGTTGAAATATGTCAGAAAACTTGGGAAATCCTTTAAAGCAAATATTTTCAACATATTTTCATAATGGATTATTTAGTTAAAAATGGTTGTAACTAAAGCGCTGCAGTCACTACTGCAAGAGCAAAGATCAGGACTGGCCCGGAGGGTGGACTCAGGGTTAACTGATAACACTTAGGATTCCAATCACGTCAAGGGTTTATTCTTTTATTTTCATGATTAAGCTGACGTATAACTGCATCATATCTTAATTGATACAAGCTGACTAAAAATGACATATTTTTATGTATTTAAGCTGATGCCTAGTTGCCAGTGTGGCCACTCTTAAAAGTTAGTGTTGAGCCCTGATCCTATTGGTTGGGTTAATTCTTTACTTTGTATCATTTTGAAAATGCATTTGTTTTGTAAATAAATGAAATGTTATTAAAAAGTCCATTGTAGTGAAGTAGAGGAACGGAAATATCCATATTCTACTAAAGCTGTGGTTCCCAACCTGTTTTCCTTGACCCCCCCCCCCCTCCCCCCTCCCTTCCTACTTGTAGCTAAGAAAAGCTGAGGCCCCTCCCCCTAATTTCTGACATCGTCACCCTAATCCTCAATTTGAAAAAAGTGATTCAGCATATTAATTGAGTTACTCTGTTTTGATTACTGAATATATTCATCAGCGTAAATCAAGTGATGGTGTCTTGTTGGAAGCTCTGGAGTTATTGGACATGTTTGATCCCCCGAGTAGGAAGTAAACCTTCACAGCGACCACTGGAGTCTAATTCTACACATAGTAGAATAATAATAATAATAATTATGGAGTAGCCAGATCTTTATCTGAAACTGTGCACCAATGTGGCCTTCTTTTTTTTGAGTGAGGGCAAAACAAATATTCTTTTCACATAGTTTTGTATACAGACTTTTGTATTAATTATCCCAAAAGTGTGTTATAATGATTTTTTTTAAAATACATGTGCAAATCTAATATTGACAGTCTCAGAGCAGATAAATCCTGGTGTACCCCCTTGTGATCCCTGTTGAACCCCTGAGGTTAGAACCACTGTACCACAGCACGGTACTCGAGTACCTGTACTGTTACTTCTCACCTCTGAGTCCTGTGTCCTGGCTGCTGAGCAGCTTACCAATGAAACCGATGCCTATTCAAGAAAATGGCTCTTTCTGGTCGACTGTAAACAAAAAGATGGAAATGGAATTATTCAATGGATTTCTCAAGGTGTTTATTTCTGGAAAGAAGTAGTTTTAACATGTTTTTTCCCCCCGCTGCAGCTTTCAACACGGTGCCCCCTGCCCCCTCGTTCCGAAATCAGGGGTTGGTACAAGTCGGTGATCAAGGAGCAGCCGGAGCTGAGGAGCTGCCAGATTTATGTTGTCCTAAGTGCCACTACCAGGCTCCAGATATGGACACGCTGCAGATACATGTCATGGACTGTATACAGTAACATGAGTATAGTTCAGCACGCCATGACGCCAACACACGCATACAGATATATATATCCATATACAGTATATTGACGTTCCTTGTGTCTACTCCCGGCTCTGGGCACATCCTGGAAAAACCTGTTGGTAGTCGCACCTTACTCTCTCTGCCATGTAAACTAACACAAACCTGAATTCATACTGTGGATCTGACCACTTAAAAGAAATCACATATGTTGGAATCAAGACGAGCAACAATCAGACGGCGATATGAACAGAATGACAGCCAGATAATCAGCGTGGTATGTTCCCAGAGGGGCTCCGTGGATTCTAAAGCTGCTGTAGCTTTTCCATTTCTGCAACCCATTTTCTTGTCGTTCTTATTTCTCTTTATTCCCCCCCCAGGCCCCCCCATGCCTTGCCTCTTAGATGGCACACTGACGCACATGCCCATCCGTATGAGTTTATGATCCTTGATATATCGTTCCAACTACATAATGTGGAATAGGTGTGTTTTGAATGCATCATCCGTCTTATACACATTAATAATCATTGGGCATAAGGTGAAATAATAAGTGACAATTCAGAGGGGTAAATGAGAAAACACATGACAATGTGAATAACCTAGTGAGCTTTAAATAATATAGAATATTCAAATATGTTTTGGTCATAAATATTGCTGTCTACATTGCATCAAAACATGTATTATTATGTATTAGAGATGGATTTACTCTTATTGAAAAACAAGTAGCCATCCTCTGTGTTCTGTGCCTGTGTAGACCACTGCTTTATCGCTGATGCTCGACCTGACCTTTGACCCACACTGCTCTGTTTGTGCCCCTTGTCCTGTCTTATCTTTACCTGTGCCACTTCGCTATTTATCTATCCGAAGGTAAGCACATTGAGGGGCTTTTAAACTTTGAGTGAATATTGTCAGTAATTATAGATCATTTGGTGCAAAAAAAATCTTGTTTTAAAACTGTTGAAGATTTCCGAAATAAAATAATAATAAATCAGTTGTTCATTCATCCTTGCGTGTGTTTTGTCGTGGTGGTCCGAGAAGAGGAGAGCCAACGTCCTGCTTTCATCCGGGTTCTCGCGAGCACCACTGGATCACATCTGTCCAGAGGGGCTCCGTTCAGATCCACAAAGAGCCGGAAACTATTCATATATGTCAATATATGTTTAGCACTTTGAATAATGAAAGCTGCTGGGCGTTAGTAAGCTGTTAAGGTACATTATAGTGACAATTGCAAGTTAAAAATAAATTACTTGTGATTTCGACATTTTGAAATTGAGGCTTTAGGGGGTCTGAAGCGCAATCGGGGGTGACCCCCTGCGCGTTGAGACCACTCGGTGAAAATCATATAATTGTTCTTTTAGATTATTTAAACTTCATCTCAACGGCAATTTGTTATCTAGTTGTAAAGTATATATCCCAGGACAGATGAACGGGTCATAGAAAGGTCAACGGTATGGTTTACTGAGCTTGTCACATGTAACGTTTACAACCGGGCCGTGCTGCATCAAGTTCAACAGCGACACACGGAACGGGACCGGAACTCGTCACGTCCGCCTTCAAAGTAAAACGTTTACGCCTCTAACGCTATCTCATGCCGTCTCTGTGACTTTAAACAGCCTTTGTCCTAATGTAGTACGTCAACTCCAAAGTCTAAGGCATTTGGTATAAATGTGCAGTTTAGGATCCATGAGTCTTGCGCAGACTATATGACTTTACACAGTGACGGTGGTGACAGGAAGTCGCACTCGTCCGACCTGACTTCACACTCGGCTCTTGTTTCAAGCAGAGCTCGCCGGACACACGCTCCATTCATCCCCGCGTCTTTAGTTGCCGGTGTACGCGACAGGCGTCGTGTGTTTGAAGAGGTCTTTAGCCAGGCATGTCAGGCTCAACTTCCCCGCCTCCCTCGGCAGAGGCTGTGGCGACCGAGGGGTGCTTTCCCCCCGGATACAAGCCTTTCAAACCCGAGGAACACGGCCTGGAGCGCGGGTTCCGTCTCACAGCGTTTTCGGACCTGAAAGGATGAGGCTGCAAGGTCCCGCAGGAGGCTCTGCTCAAACTCCTGGCGGGACTGGAGGCGGACCGGGCCGACGGGACAGGGAAGGCCGGCGACCAAGCATCAGAGTTCGGCCAACAATTGCCTCGACTCGGTAAGAAACAAATTCGGAATTAGCGGAGCTAGCTTTCATGTCAGCTGAACTGTTGCTAACAGAGTTAGCTCGTGTTAGGTCATGTGACAGACGGGCTGCTATGGGGGAATAAGGACTATTAGTTTAATAGTCTGTTAACATATAACCTAAATACAGGCGTGAGTTTTTAACGAGCTACATCGTAAACCCATAAAGTAGATAACGTTAGTAACCTAGCCACCTAGCTAAGAGGACATAAGTTCGAGTTGTCAAATGACCAGAGGATGATTCAGCAGAAATATGCCGATGCGTTGAGGGCAAAGTTCATGCTTTGGTCAAACATTTCCACGAGGAAAAGAGTTCTCAATGTGGAGTGGAAGTGCTGTTCCATAGTGGAGTGCTTTTAGAGGCCGAGCAGGAGTGTGTGTGTGGATGTAGTGTACCAACACTGTGTGTGTGTGTGTGTGTGTGTGTGTGCGCGCGCGCGCGCGTGTGTGTGTGTGTACCAACACACTGTGTGTGTGTGTGTGTGTGTGTGTGTGTGTGTGTGTGTGTGCGTGTGTACTAACACAGTGTGCGTGTGTGTACTAACACACGCACACTAACGCACAGTGTGTGTGTGTGTGTGTGTGTGTGTTTGCACATACTAACACAGTGTGTGCGTGTGCTAACACTGAGTACCCACAAACGGAAACCGTTATGTCAAGAATACTACCTTCAGTAAACCACGCCCCCACTCGTACACACACACACACACACACACACACACTAATAACGCAGTATTGTCACTCTGAACAAACATCGTAACACTTATTACTAATAATGCTAGTTGGTATTTCATTGCCCAACCCTGCTTCCAGGTGTGGGGATGGACTGCTGTGTGATTCCACTGAGGCATGGAGGGCTCTCACTGGTCCAGACCACTGACTTCTTCTACCCTCTGGTGGAGGATCCCTACATGATGGTAAGTTTCTGGTATGTGTTCTCCTCTGTGAAGCACTCTCTCATATGTGGCACCCTATCCAGGAAGTAGATCTGTCCAAGCACACTTATATTTGTGGGACTTCTTCTTTCACAATTTTTTTATTTTATTTATTTTTTCTGCCTCCCCCTCACCCTAAAAGCACTGCTCTCTTTGGCAATGTCTCTTGAATATGTACAGTATAGTACCAGTAAACAGCTGCACAATGTGCACCTGATTTGTGCGTAAGTCATCTGCACTTTGGGTTTTCTTTACCATAAGCAATATGTATTTTAATGTTTTCATGCCGCTGCGAGCTGTGGCTGAAGGCACGATGTTCTCGGGTTGTCTGTACATCCCATTCTCGTGAACGTGATATCTCAGCAACACCTGGAAGGGATATTTTCAAATTTAGCACTGCTGGACTCGAAGATGAACCGATTAGAATTTGAAGGTTAAAGGTCATTTTCACTGTGACTCAAGTCCCTCCCCCAGTGGTATCTTATGAACACCTTGCCTGTTTTGACTAGTTTTCCTCTGTCTGTCTGTCTGTCTGTCTCAGGGCAGGATAGCGTGCGCTAACGTCCTCAGTGATCTCTACGCCATGGGCATCACGGAGTGTGACAACATGCTGATGCTACTGAGTGTCAGCCAGAAGATGAACGACAAGGTAGTGTGTGTGTGTGTGTGTGTGTGTGTGTGTGTGTGTGTGTGTGTGTGTGTGTGTGTGTGTGTGTGTGTGTGTGTGTGTGTGTGTGTGTGTGTGTGTGTGTGTGTTCCTGGGTGGACACCAAGGCGTTGACTGTGTCTACTCTACTCATCTAGTTTGTACATATGAGTGCATTATATGTTTGGAAGTGAATTTTGACTTGTGGACTTTACACATGTATGTGTTGATTTCTTAACGGTTAAGTAGGGTGTCCTATCATGATTCATGTCGTGCATGTATGACACAGGACCGTGAGCGGGTGATGCCGCTGATTATTCAAGGGTTTCGTGATGCAGCCGAGGAGGGGGGGACTTCTGTGACAGGTGGCCAGACCGTGATCAACCCCTGGATCATCGTGGGAGGAGTAGCATCCGTCGTGTGCCAGCCGAATGAGTTCATCATGTGAGTCAGTTAAACGGTCGCTGTGTCTCTGCATCTCTGGTAACTTAGAACATTGGAAGGGTCTAATTCTTTGATGTCATGTTATTTAGCGATGAGGCATTTAAAATCAACTTTCTCGTGTACCCACCTTGTAAGTTCAACTTCAGTCAGAGGTGTCTCAGGTTTCCCAGAATGCATTTCATCAGCCCCTAACAGAATGTAGTTGACCTTGTTGATTTCAGCCAGAAGGGGTTGTATAGAAATACTTGAAGCCTGCTTGTGAGCTGGTGTGTTCGTATAATTCTGTGTTGATGACACCAACTCAACATGTCCCTCTGATGTTTAGACCTTTGTCCACCGTGGACCAAAACCATTCAAAACATTATCTTGTTGGAGCTTCTCACATGTGAGGAGTTGCTTCTTTTCTCAGTGGTATATGATGGTAAATGGAATATCTTTGGGGTTTGGACTGTTGGTTGTAGAAAATCTAATTAACTTTGAATATGTGACTTTCGGCCCTCCTAAATTATATTCACTTTTTGTTGATTAATCCATAATGACGTTTTCGTTAGTTGCAGCCCTAAAATACACCAAAATAAACCCAGGAGGCCATGGTTGATTATCAGAAGCTGTGTTAATCACAATAATGCATTTTGGGTAGCTTGTTCTGCTTGCAGGTTTGACCCATTGCCTGTCAGTACAATGTTGCAGTCATCATTTTCATCGTTTGAAGGAAGCCTGTTTTTACAACTTGCATGTCATTGATCATTGCTGTTCATCTACAAAATGTTCTCATCGTATAAGCTTAGAAAAACTACGACTTTTAGGGTAATTATAGGTAGAAACGCAGCTTGCCGTGTATTATTCCAGCAGGGGATGACCTAATCAAATTATACTTTGTAATTGGACTTAGCAAAAAGGAAATTCTCGTGATTTTTGCCCAGTCTGTGTGTCTACTATCACTATCTGATGGAGGCAAAATGGCCAAAAACATCTATTAAAAAAAAAAAAAACATCTCTTACTGCATTAACTGGCCCATTGAAGGACTCCACCTCTTTATTATTCAGGGCTCTAAGTTCATATGTAATGTGCTCCATCTTGTTTCTCAGGCCGGATGGTGCTGTACCGGGGGACGTCTTGGTTCTAACCAAACCTCTGGGGACGCAGGTGGCTGTGAATGCTCACCAGTGGCTCGATCAGGTCAGCCACGACTGCGCTCACATGAACACTATTGTGTTATATTGTTTATACTTTTAGTTGGCTGGTCATTATAGTGAGGTGTTTCTGTGTTCTCACTCCTCCTCACCCGCCGGTCTCTGTTTTTACATCTCACCAGACTGAAAGGTGGAACAAGATCAAGCTAGTTGTCACAAAGGAGGAAGTCAAAGAGGCCTATCAGGAAGCCATGTTCTCCATGGCAACGCTCAACCGCACAGGTACACTACACCTAGTCACGGACATGCATTTACTCTTTCAATTATAACTGAGGGGTTCTTTAATGGCTGGTTCTGTGTAGTTCTGCACCACTTATCTGAGTCTCAGCCTTATGGTCTTTAATTTAGTTGTGAGTAGGGTTATTAAACCAAATGCTGGACCAGACCGGTGTACCACATTCTACCACTAGGTGTCGCACTTGACAGCTGCTCCTCAGTGTAATGAGGCTATGGCCCAATCTCAGGCCCAATCTCAATTTCCACCCTCACGCACTTTGAGGCGCGCTCCTGCTAACTCCGTGAGGGTTTAGTTCTGTCCCCGTCACATCTCGAGTGTTTGAGTCTCTGGCAGACATTTTTAGGCCTTTATGAACCCTTTCCGTAAGTCAGCATTAGATGCAGACTTTGCTTAAGGGAATTACCCACAATTCATAGCAATGTGACCTTAAACACGCAGTTGCCAATGGAAGCGTGGAGACGTAAACAAACAGGAGGGTACGTGGGTGTTCAGCCCGATAAATTACATTTACACAACAATATTAAGGTTTAAAGATGGGACATGAAATCAGAGGTGTGTACATATACATATATACATACATTACACAGATTTATTCATCAAACATTTCGTTTTGTTATTGAAATGTTTTGACCAAAACGAGTAAATATATTATTTTAATGACGTCTCATCTTGTGAGTAAAGAGCCTGGAAGACGTTCAAATCAGGGAGTAAAAAGTATAAAATAAATACCCACAATTGTACACTATCTTTTTGACGTTGTCATGGTAACGTGATATGTTGCAGCAAAGTGCTGTCCCATTCGTATTTCCACCATTTCCAGCCCTCACAGCCTCTCCCACTGAACCCTTTAACAGGTGGTGTCAGTACGTCCCTGAGGGTTCAGGGTTTGAGGCCCTAGGGCAGGGGTGTCAAACTCATTTTCACCGTGGGCCACATCAGCATTATGGTTGCCCTCAAAGGGCCGGTTGTAACTGTAAAAATGTATAAATGTAACTACTCCCTAACATATTGTTAAATACGGTCTCTGCATTTGATTATTGTTTATTCAAGTGTAAAAATATAGTACATGCATCTATATGAATGTAAAAATGTATGTAAGCTAATTTCTCTGTTATTATAACATAAATCATTTTGATTTAGGTTTAAGAAACCCACATTACTCTATGAAAGATCAAATTTTTTAAAGAAAGACAAATATCATCAAACACACGTTATTACATTAACTTTGTTCAAAGCTTTTTTTGTCACAGTTGAGAGGAACTTAACTCTACAACACATAATTGTGAGCTGCTAAAAACATGTTTGACTGATGTGGTCTGGGGCTCACCTGCTCACACCTTTACATGGCTTACCTGCTCACACACCTTTACATGGCTTACCTGCTCACACACCTTTACATGGCTTACCTGCTCACACACCTTTACATGGCTTACCTGCTCACACACCTTTACATGGCTTACCTGCTCACACACCTTTACATGGCTTACCTGCTCACACACCTTTACATGGCTTACCTGCTCACACACCTTTACATGGCTTACCTGCTCACACACCTTTACATGGCTTACCTGCTCACACACCTTTACATGGCTTACCTGCTCACACACCTTTACATGGCTTACCTGCTCACACACCTTTACATGGCTTACCTGCTCACACACCTTTACATGGCTTACCTGCTCACACACCTTTACATGGCTTACCTGCTCACACACCTTTACATGGCTTACCTGCTCACACACCTTTACATGGCTCACCTGCTCACACACCTTTACATGACTCACCTGCTCACATACCTTTAAATGGCTCACCTGCTCACACACCTTTACATGGCTCACCTGCTCACACACACCTCTACATGACTCACCTGCTCACACACCTTTACATGGCTCACCTGCTCACATACCTCTACATGACTCACCTGCTCACACACCTTTATGCTGCGTTCACAACAAACGTGTTGTGAATTTTTCGCGCGAGTAGATTACAAACAAAGTCAATGCACAGACACGAATGGTTGTGAATAATGCGAAATTCCGCCGGGCGAGAATGACACGACGCGAAAAATTTGCTAAGTTGATAGTCTGGAAGCGGCTTCATCCCGAACCTGGAGAAGCTGTGTGATGATGTTATGAACCCAGACACGAAGGCATCTGATGTTCCCACGTTTGTGGGACTTCCACAACATGTACAAAGCAGAAATAGTGGTTATTTATTCTATGGTGGATAGCAGAAATGAACTATTTCCACGGAGATAAGCCACGCCCCCTCTCCAGCGAGTGAAGCGAAATAACCACAAATAGTCCGGCGAAAAAACTCACGCGAGTAAAGCAACGCAAATATTCGCAACGGTTTTGGTGTGAACGCAGCATAACGGCAGGTAGGATGCCGTTCATTCGCGGGTCACAAAATCAACATGCATTGTGGGAGATGTAGTTTATGGTCACATTGTAAAGCAGCATAGACTTTAATTTTAAGACAATCCTATTCCTTTCGAGCTCTCGCGGGCCACATAAAATGACGTGGCGGGCCGGATTCGGCCCGCGGGCCTTGAGTTTGACACCCGTGCCCTAGGGGGACACTGGGACTGGGCCTGAAGCCTGGTATTGGTCCAGTTGAAATCTTTCTGTGACTTTTTCCTGTTATGATCCAAGTTTCTGAAGTAAATTCATGTCTCCAGCGGCAGGCCTTATGCACAAGTTCCAGGCTCACGCTGCAACAGACGTGACAGGGTTTGGGTTGTTGGGACACGCAAACAACCTGGCAGCACAGCAACGCAACGAGGTGGCCTTCGTGATCCACAACCTCCCAATCATAGCCAAGATGGCTGCCATCAGCAAAGCCTGTGGAAACCTGTTCAACCTAATTCAGGGCACGTCAGCGGAGACTTCTGGTATGAAAACTGAGATCAACACACAGTAAATGTTGTGTATATTAATATTATAACTGAGTGTTGACCTGAAATCCATCCCCCTCTCCTCCCTGCAGGCGGGCTGCTGGTGTGTCTACCCAGAGAGCAGGCTGCCAAGTTTTGCTCAGAGATGAAGAGCCAGAGCTCAGCCGCTGGAGGTCAAGGGGCGGCGGGTGGAGCGTGGATAATCGGGATCGTAGAGAAAGGCGACCGCCGCGCTCGCATTATTGACAAGCCTCGCATTATCGAGGTTCCACCACGAGGAAGCCAGGCAGCCAATCAGGACAACAACTCCGCCAGCCCCGCTCCCAGCCCCAATCTGTCATAGACACTGGTCCTGTGTGTGTGTGTGGGTGTGGGGGTGTGTGTGTGTGGGTGTGGGGGTGTGTGTGTGTGGGTGTGTGTGTGTGTGGGGGTGTGTGTGTGTGTGTGGATGTTGCTGTCGCTGTCATTCTCATCCCGTCAAAATGCTGAAAGCACACAGACCAAAATCCCTGTCATCTTTTCCAGCGGGAGAGAGAACGGACAGCATCCACTATTATTTATCCATCTTTGGAAAGAGCTGGGCCTACCTTCCACCATTTTGGAATTAAAAGTAAATTCAGGGTAGTGTGCTGCGCTATCCCTCCCCCTGTTTTATTTAGATCTGCCTTTCCTTTTTCCCTTCCTTAATCCATATAGACAACTAATTTATGTAACTCATCTTAAATGACTTTCAATTCTAAAGAGTAAACATTCCAAATCGTTCTTGCCAGTCAATAATGAAAATTGTGTGTATGTTTGAGTGTTTTATCATGTGACTGGGTGTTTTGCTGTGGAACAGAGGTGTTTCTTCTTTATTTTTTGAAGTGGATGATGTTAATGCTCATTCATGTTGGTGAATGTATCATGTGGAAAAGAAATGGTTTATCGGTCCTGGCACCTGGCTCCGCCCACATGGCCCGGAGGAAGGCTTGAGCAGCTTCCTTTGGACCAGCTGGGTGGTGGTCAGAACGCCTGTCTGTGTCGGCTGATTGGCTGTCCAGCACCAAGTCCCTCCCACCCTTCCTTTTTATGAAGCGCTGCCTTTAAACCCCAGCCAACGGGGGCAGGTGGAGTGGATGTTTGCCTTTGGATTGGGGTCGGGCTCAGGCTGCTGGAGGTCTAAAGCTGTCTGTTTGTAGATTTTCTGCTTTTCACAATCAATAAAAACATCAACTCACTGAAATACTGTTTGGGTGTTATGTGAGTAAAGTGTTGACAAATATGGATTTTTTTTTTTTTTTTTTTTTGGGCTTGGCTAAAGATTTTTATCAAAAAACACATTGACCTCTTCCACCGTGACCCAGGCCAAACGGTCTCCCAGCAGGAGGAGCACTCGTGTCACGCGCCTGAGTCTCAGGAAGACGTGCCGGTGAGGGAGCGTGCGCCATGACATCACTCACAGGAGCTCCTCTGTTGAATGGTGCAATCATTGATGTTAGTGGTTACATTTGTGCACCTGTGTTTGCCATGGACAGTAAAACGTTCTACCTTCCTTCGTGGAGTTTAAATACAGCTTACTAACTGGATGAAGTGTATGAATACATTGAAATGTGTGAATGACTGGACTACTTTATGATCAAGCACAGTTGAAAAAGCTAACGCCTCCAGATCGACTCCATGAAGCTGGAGAGAACTACTCTGATCTGATCAAGTAAAAGCATGCAGCAATACAACAAGAGAAATATTCAATTAAACCTAAACTTTAACATTCAAAATCTTACCAGCAAAATGTACTCAAAGTATGAAAAGGATTATCACTGGCGATGCACAGATATGCATACAATATAGAAACATTTAAATATTGTAGGTGGTTGTGGTTGGAATGATTATCACTACTTTACATATAAAAGTGGGCATGTACCGAATAAGTACTTTATTCATCCCGGTTGTTGGACGGTTTAATCTCTAAAATTGAATCATAGTTTATAAACTGATCTCATGTTTTCATACTAATCATGCTTATACTCAATATGGATGTTGATGCTGTGCTGTTGCTCCGCGCTGCCTCATCAGGTAAAGTGTATTTGAATAAGTATACTTCTTGTCTTCCACCACTGCAGAGCCCCTGCTGGAAAATAGAATTGTAAGGGATCTGTATCATCTTTCCAAATGTGATTACAGCTCCCCAACAGCTCAAGTGTCAATATTTTGTCTGTGGCATGAACAGTTATTTTCTGTTGTATTGTGGCGTGTATGATATACTTACAGGTCCTAAAAGTGCTTCAGGGCCTGCTGGGAAAGGGAGCGAACACAAAAAATGAAGTTTGGGCCGGACAGGAGATGCAACGGTAAGAGATTTGGGAGTATAGGAGGAGTTATGGCCTCTAATCCCTGTTTAGTCACTTCTATAACTCTAGTTGTGGATTAGATATCACTTCAAATTAAGGCAAGAAATAAAAGTGAGTCTGGTGAGTGAGGGATTTAAATATCAACTATGAGCAGGTTTTTATTGACGGATTGAATGATCCAATTACAGGAAACACTGAGACTATCTGAAGTTCCTCCTATATTCATAGAGGTGAGATCATAAGAGAAACTTCAAATTGCCTTTGTGTTTATCCGGTTGAGCTGAATGGCATTTTCATGGCTCCAGAATGGGTGGAACAAAACAAGTCGTAATTTACTTTACGAAACAATGTCAATACAAATCGACCTGTACTTGTATAGGTCTCTTCTAGTCTTCTGACCACTCAAAGCTCTTTAACACTACATGATGTCATTCATACACTGATGGGAGGGGCTAAGGTGCCACCTGCCCATCAGGAGGAGCTACCATTCATACAACATTCACACACCGTAGGCACAGCTACGGGGTTTGGGGTTAAGCGTCTTGCCCAAGGACACATCGACATGGCCTAGCAGAGCTGGGGATCGAACCACCGATCCACTGATTGAAGGATGACCCTGCTCTACCACTGACCCACAGTCGCAATGAAACAAGAATCTGAGGTCACAATAATTTGGGCATCTGCTAATATGGGCATTCTGGGTAATGGGAGAGTAGAAAAAACTCTCCAAAATGCTGTGAGAAAGAAAAAAAACTCTCAAAATCTGAAGTAAAGGGCCATGTTGGAAAGGAAATCAGTAAAAGGGGGCAGAAGAACTGGGCTCCGGAGATAAGAGGAAGACAATTACATTACATTCAAGCTGGAGTTTGTATTGTGAGAAAACATCATCACCATCACCATCATCCTCATCATCACCACCATCATCATCACCATTGTCACCATCACCACCATCATCACATAACCATCACCACCATCATCACATAACCATCATCACATCATCATCACATAACCATCATCACATCATCATCATCACATCATCATAATCACATAACCATCATCACCATCACATCACCACCATCATCACATCATCATCATCCAGTTCCCGCCTCCCATACATGGTGCCGGTAGTTTGATGAATTGCCTGTTCTGTTAAATGGTAGCGTGCAGTTCCTACCCCAACCAGCAGATGCCAGCATACGATGACAAACTGAAACTAAACATAGAAGAAGAAAGGCGGAAGTGTGCAATTTGTAAACAATCGAGTCACCTAGCTCTGACAAGAAGGACCCCCCCCCACGCTTGAAGTGTTAAACGGTGACCTTTTTAAAAGTGTGAAGGTGATCCTCTGAATGTAAGGTCCGAGCTGCGGGCTGTGCGTGGCCGCCATGCCGTATCTGGGCAGCGAGGACGCGGTGAGGGAGCTGAGGAGAGCTCTGTCCAACCCCAACGTCCAGTCCGACCAGCTGCGCTACAGGAACACCGTCCTCAAAGTGATCAGGTAAATACCCCCCCTCCCCAATCCCTCCCCCCCCCCTCACGCCCCCTAGTACCAGTTCAGAACGTCCTGGCCTGCTTACATGTAACATTCGATGCCATTGTCCTGGAAAGTGACCTCCCAGTCAAACTGATACTCACACATCACAATTGGCATCACATGAAGAGGTATGCTGAAAAACGCACTGGACTCTTGTTGTCTGTTCCCAGATATGATACTTTGAAATCAATCTACTGAAGTTTTGGAAAAGTCTTCCTTTAAATTTCCCTCCAACGCAACTATACACTGTGAAACCTAGATTGGTTCCTAAATATGGCTTCATCTCACAGATCTTCCTGTTTAGAGAGTCCTTCCTTGATTGTATATAAAATATGAAGCCCTGTTAACGCACATTATTATGGATAGAAATGTTCCACATTTCTCTGATGTCCTGAACGACCAATGACGTTACTTCAAACGTTAAATGGATTGAACTGCAGAGGTCGGGGGGCACATGGAGGCACACCATCCAGGAATGAGTTGCAGTAGCCTGGGCTCCAAATGACTACATTGGACCAGAACCTGCACCGCCTCCTGGGTGAGGAACCGACGTATCCTCCTGATGTTGTGGAGGAGGAATCTGCAGCTGGTCATCCAGGGTCACCCAGGGTCACACCCAGGTTCCTTGCAGTCAGAGTTGAGGACATCTCAGAGACCTCAATAGTGATGGAGAGGCCACCAACGGGAGATGCTGTCCCTGGGAGGAAGAGCAGCTCCGCCAATCATCATTCATTTTTTATTTCTTCAATACTTTAGTTTATGACCAAATACCAGCTAAACTAATGGCATTCCCAACATCCTCTGCTGTACTTTGTGTTCAGTGTTAATTTGATTCAATTCAATTCAATTCAATTCAATTTATTTAGTATAGCCCAAAATCACAAATTATCCTCAGAGGGCTTTACAATCTGATCAGGAGAGTTATAACACATTCAATGAATATGACAGAAATTATGCATATAATGAGAGTAGTAGGCATGATGAAAAAGTTACATCTACCAATAATAACGGCAACAGTGGATATAGTAGTATAATAATAATAATAGAAGCTTTAATGGTATTGACCATATAATAATAATTGCAATGCAACTAGAAATAATGATAATAGCAGTAGGTGTTGGGGAGGACCACAGCAGGACGTAGGACCAGGGTCCAGATTTAACCACGATCCACAGAAACCTGCGAGGCGAGAAGGCACAAAGACTTCGGGGATGGAGCAGAGTTAGTAATGTGCATTAATGGTGCATGAATTCATACAGAAGGAGAATATAGAAGAATGTGCGTCAGTAGGGTCACGGCAGGAACCAGGAGGCAGGAGGCAGGACCAGGGTCCAGATGCAACCACGATCCGTGGAAACCTGCGAGGCGAGAAAGCACAAAGACTCTGGCGATGGAGCAGATAATCAGGGAATGTTAACAGACTAACGTGTGTGGGGTTAGCTCTCCACACCACTGTGTACACGTGCAGCCTAACACTGCCACGAGCGTTGTTTCTGTATAGCGTAGTGTTGTGGCTGAATTTCTTCCGTTTATTGCGTATTCTGCTCGATGATGGCTAACTTCCTTAAAACCTAATTCTGTATAAACTTTACAACTATTTCCTATCTGACTGCTTGTGAGGCGCCACAGGAACTCACTTACGGGACCTCAGTAATTGACCACCCACAGAATACCAGAGAGATTGGATCAAAGTTCAATTCACGTAGATTTATTTGCAATGCACAGATTACAAATAACTCGAGTTGCTGTCCGGAAGTACAACCCACGAACATTCAGAGTGACATAGTTTTTATAATGACACATTCTGATTCAGTTGCAGCCCCCGGTCCCTCCCCTTAACCCCGCCCCCTGCGGCCATTTTGACCTCGTATCAGGTGACCTCATACCTCACGCACGCCATTTTACCCAGTTGACGCCATCTCAATACCGAAACTGATTATTTCACTGTCTGCCTCATGTTTATTTTCCCGTGCCATAATATTCCCCTGCTACCCGCCATAATATCCACAACAGCTGAGCCTAAGGCGTCAGCTTATCGTGATCTTGTCGTCTTCTGCCTTCACTGGGCTCTCTTCTCTGTACCTTATCTCCTGAGTCTGTCTGTCTACCAACCCCTCCCTTTCTATAGGCCTGCTTACAGATCTGTTTCATGTATGTAACTTATAATACTATGTCCGTGATTAACAGATACATAAAACTATGAATATTGTGCTCTTAATAACCCTAATATATGTGTTCATGCGGCTTTATAGTTTTCCTAAGCGTAAGACATTTATTAAGCATAAACATAAAATATTTTCCTTCCACAGTAGCTCCTCCTCAGCTTTCCCCTAATGCCATGTCTACCTTGCTTACATTTCAGGTGTCCCTTTCATACCTTTTGTGAAGGACAGTCCTCTCTTTCATAAAATAGTCCCTTGAATTCAAGTGTCCAAAGAGATGTCAGTTTATAGATTATAATCCACCTTTAGAGTTAACAGTTGAGTCTGGTTTCCCCCTTGTCCCCCCCTCCCCCCCACCCCCGCTATCTCTCTGTCACAGGGCAATGTCACAGGGTGTAGATGTATCAGACCTGTTCAGCGAGATGGTGAAAGCCTGTGCCACAGTGGACATAGTCCAGAAGAAGCTGGTCTATGTCTTTTTGTGTTCCTATGCCACTTTGAACCCAGAGCTGTCTCTGCTGGTCATCAACACGCTGAGGAAAGACTGTCAGGACCCGAACCCCATGGTGCGCAGCCTGGCCCTGAGGAACATGACCAACCTCAGGTGAGGCGCGGCGCACGTCGACGTCGGCACAAGCCATCACATCGGCCTGTGACTGCTGGAAGCATTTGGTCTTTGACTATGTGTCTGCGTGTTTCCCAGGTTACCCAGTCTGGTGGAGTATGTGGAGCAGCCTCTGACAGCAGGACTGAGAGACAGAGCTGCTTGTGTACGACGAGTGGCTGTTCTCGGCTGGGCCAAACTACATAATCTCCAACCCAACTCTGAGATAGGTAGAGGATGGATGGCTGTCCTGTTTCTACTTTTCGTCCACATTGTTTCATCACCCAACATGCACATAAAGATTTTTTAGAGACGTCATCCATGTGCACGCAGAAAACCAGAAGGGCCGAGAGCTTATGAGGAGATCAACACAAGCCGTTGTGTTTGTACCTGTATTTAATATCGGTATCGGTGCATCTTTAGAAATAACTGGCAAGAGGCCTCGCAGGACACAGACAGAATCAAGATCAGAAAATTCTTTACTTGTGAAAGGTCGGTACACCGGAAGTCAGTCAGAAGGGCCGGCAAACAATCCAGCGAAGAGAAGACAAAAGCGAGGTCCAGGAAAAAAACAAAGCAGGGATCACTATTTCAGCAACCGTTGCCCCATTCCAGTTGAGCAAAATTGATTTCTGTGCCAGTAGACGTGACAAATGTTATCATGTACTAACTTACTCTGAACTAATTATATAAGCCTGATATGCTGCCTCAAGTGATGATGTCACTTTAGTAAGCGTCGGTTGGGGCCATAGACGTGGACGTAGTCATCCTGACGTCACACATTGGTTTGTGGAGTGCCGTTTAGAAGCCTTGAGTTCGACATCTTGGCCGTCACCATCTTGTTTTTTGCAACCAGAAATTGAAACGAGAGGGTGGAGCTTCATACACTCTCATAAAGTGAAAACACCGTGAAAGAGTTTTAAAACTAAAACACAGAAAACTCCTAGAACGGACAACACCATGGTAACGACCTGTCAATCACCTTGTAGCCCCGCCCTAAAGCATCCCCTGCTTTATGGTCTGTTTGACTCTAAATGGACCATAATTTACTAAATGAACATCATGCTGTATTGAAGATACTTGAAACTAGAGATTGAGACCATAAACTCATGTTTACTGAGGGAATAAATCAAGAGAGAAGTAGTCATTTTCTCATAGACTTCTATACAACCAGAGGAGTCGACAATGTCATCAGAGTGCATTGATAAATATATCGGTGGACTGTATGAGTATTATTTTAACCGCACCTCTACAAACAGTTCAGTTATTGTTGAAGTATCCATGCCTAAATATTTAATCCTCACGTTTCTTCCAGATGCTGCAGTGGTGAACGAGCTGTACGGCCTGCTGAGGGACCCAGATCCGGTGGTGATGGTGAACTGCCTCCGAGCTCTGGAGGAGATCCTGAAGGAGGAGGGAGGAGTGGCTATTAATAAGCCTATCACTCATCACCTGCTCAACAGGTTAGAATGATAGAGAACCACACCCTAAATGAAAAGTGTTGAAACAGGGTAGTCTTTTTATCAGGTACACGTATGAGTGATACCTTTGGACAGCATTGAGTTTTCGGTAACGATGCTGTGCCACATGGTGACGTTCACATGGCTGATGGATGCAGCTGAAGCCCTTTTTTTTTTTATTTTAGCACAAACCCAAACTTCAGCCAAATCTCAACTGTAACAATCTTGTACCTTCTAATTTCTTTTGCTTGGTATCTTTTATTTCCCTGATTAATCTGAGGAGGAGTAGATATGTGACAGTTATGCCATGTGCAAATATGGCATTATAACGTCTTACCAAAATCTCTACTGCTACTGCCTCACTGCTTAAGAGTCACTTTATTTAGATAGATGGACAGGTAGACAGGTAGACACGTAGGTAGGTAAGTAGGGAGATAGACAGGTAGATAGGTAGACCGGTAGACATGTAGGTAGGTAGATAGATACGTAGGTAGACATGTAGGTAGGTAGATAGATACGTAGCTACACACGTAGACAGGTAGATATGTAGGTAGGTAGACACGTAAATAGATATGTAGGTAGGTAGACAGGTAGATACGTAGGTAGACATGTAGGTAGATATGTAGGTAGACACGTAGGTAGACACGTAGGTAGATAGATAGATAGATACGTAGGTAGCTAGATAGATACATAGGTAGACACGTAGGTAGGTCGACACGTAGATAGATAGATAGATATGTAGTTAGATAGGTAGATAGATACGTAGGTGGGTAGCTAGATAGATACGTAGGTAGGTAGACGGGTAGGTAGAAACGTAGGTAGGTAGATAGATACGTAGGTGGGTAGCTAGATAGATACGTAGGTAGGTAGACAGGTAGGTAGAAATGTAGGTAGGTAGATAGATACGTAGGTAGATAGATAGACAGGTAGACACGTAGGTAGGTAGGTAGATAGACAGGTAGACATGTAGGTAGGTAGCTAGTGTAACGTATGCAGAGGTCCTGCTCCGGAGAAGAGGGGAAGGGGAGGGGGGAGAGTAGTAGAAGCAGGTTCCACACCTAACACGGTGGTCACTCTTCAGTTGCTTATCCCAGTGATCCCGGAGTAAATGATAATACTCACCGATGTGGGTATAATGCCTTCGGCCTTTTATCTCACCCCGTAGTCTGATCGTTAGGATTTTATGAGATTATGGGTTTTCTCTAGGGTGTTTTCAGCTAATGCTGTAGGTCCCCACGATAGGCTGTAACTCGTCTCAACCCTTATCAAGTGAGTACGTATAACGTCTATACAATCTCACTACCTATTTTGTACACTCACATTTTTAGACACACTGCAAAGTTTTCAACCAGGGTTCTTACCTTAATTTCCTCTGGTAGCGTCGGTCGTCACCTCAGTATCACACTTGTTCATGGACAGGGGAAGAAGGTTACACTGCTAAAGAACCAGAGTCTGTAATTTTAGTTCCAGTTCCTTACTAAATAGTAAGGCTGTGGTTTTATTTCAGTTTCTTTCTTTTTTTCTTTTCCTTTACAAGTCACCAAACACGTTCAATTCAATGAAACAGTTACAGTGTTAACATGCAAAAAGATCTAAGTGTTTAGGGTTTTCTACATAACTGGTCCCCAAGTCAAGCTGTATCCTCTTAAGGTAAAAAGGAGCTTGTTACATCAAGCCTGTTTCTCTGACGGTAGAGGTAGCTTGTCACATTCAAGCCTGTACCTCTGACGGTAGAGGTAGCTGTCACATTCAAGCCTGTTTCTCTGACGGTAGAGGTAGCTTGTCACATTCAAGCCTGTACCTCTGACGGTAGAGGTAGCTCGTCACACTCAAACCTGTTCCTCTGACAGTAGAGGTAGCTTGTCACACATCAAGCCTGTTCCTCTGACGGTAGAGGTAGCTTGTCACACATCAAGCCTGTTCCTCTGACGGTAGAGGTAGCTTGTCACACATCAAGCCTGTTCCTCTGACGGTAGAGGTAGCTTGTCACACTCAAACCTGTTCCTCTGACGGTAGAGGTAGCTTGTATTCAAGCCTCTGACGGTTGAAGTCAATCCAGGTTTCTAAAAAGCTGAGAGATTTCCTGTCCTAGTCTCTGAGAGCTAGGAACAATCCAGTCTTCTAAAAAACTGGGAGATCTCCTGTCCTAGCTCTCAGAGAGCTAGGGAAATCCGCCATCTCCTATCTGGGGAGCAGTTAAATAGACACAGAAGCGGTCCGCTCCTCCTCTTCTTCATGTGTCACACTTAAATAATACATCCTGTCTCCAATCAGAGTACAGGAGGTTTGTTGCCTTTATATGGTAATGATAACTCAAGAATCCTTTTTACACAGGATACGTTAAATACTACCCATTATACAGAAAAGATTATACATTATAGCATCTTATGCAGGTTATACGTACACAAGTATACTTTTAGACTTTTCATATTTTTCCTATGATCATTCAACAGTAGATAGACAGGTAGACACGTAGGTTGGTAGATAGACAGGTAGACACGTAGGTAGGTAGGTAGATAGACAGGTAGACACGTAGGTAGGTAGATAGAGAGACAGGTAGATACGTAGGTAGCTAGATAGATACGTAGGTAGACACGTAGGTAGGTAGATAGAGAGACAGGTAGGTAGGTAGGTAGGTAGGTAGCTAGACGCGTACATAGGTAGCTAGACAGGCAAGCAGGTAGACGGGGAGACATGTATGTAGGTAGATAGATACAGTGGATATGTAGGTAGGTAGACAGGTCGGAGCATTTTATTTATTAACTGCTGGCGGGATGTAAAGAGAATTTCAACAAATGTAATGAAAATGTTTTTGAAGGAGATTACCAACCCTGGCTTCAAATAGAGGTTTAATAATATAAAAAAATTGTTGATATATTTCCGTCTGGACCAAAGACGCTTAGTAATTTCCTAAAAAATCTGTCCGCTATCGTTTTTAACAAACGTGACCTATTAACTCCTGACACACAAGGAAATAGTGCATTTGTTTCGTGACTACATTCAGCTGTAGATGGATCCACACATGGTGCTCTAGTGAGTATTTCCATCAGCAGGACAGTGTATGTGGGATTGGGTCAAAGTAAACTATAGTGTGTTCAGATCTACAGAGGAAAGAGATATATCAGGCATTGGATACACTCGCACTCCTCATATTTACACAAGTTTACAACATTTAGCACCGGCCATCTAAACGTTTTGCAGTTTATTATTTATAGTTTTAGCTCATGTTCCCACAGACCGAGTGAGCAGGTGCTGGTGTTCAGGATTTTGCTCAAAGACACTTCAGCATCATAAACATCTTCCCACCACGTCTACATCTCTCTGTTTATCTGTCCTCCTAGGTTGAAGGAGTCTGATGTTTGGGGCCAGTGTGAGGTGCTGAGGATCCTCCAGCGTTACCATCCCCAGTCAGAGGACGAGCTGTTTGACATCCTGTCCCTGCTGGACGCCTCTCTGGTCAGCCCCCATCCCCCTGTCATGGCGGCTACCCTCAGCCTCTTCCTCGGCCTCTGCTCCGGCCTGCCCGCTGTCAGCATGGCGGCCCTGGAGCGAGTACGTGGACCCCTGCTCGCCGCCTGCGGGAGCGTGTCCAGAGAGACGAGGTTCACTGCCCTCTGCCACATACAGGTCAGCGCTAAACCCAAGTTATGTTTAGGGGTGAAAGTATTCCAGTATGTGCTCTTGGCGTTAATGCAGAATTGGATACTGTAGACTTCCACTGTGTCATGAACTGGCACACAAAAAGCTGGAGGTCAAAAAAATTAAACAATCTATTGATTCAACAAAATAAATCAATGAGATGTGGACAATCAGTATATCAGTGATGTGTGTGAGGGTGAGAGTGGAATATAGTGTATGAAGATGCTAAGAGAAACGACATGGCCAAGCAGCAAACCACGGAGGAGCTGAGAGAGAGAGCAAGGCAGACTGAACTTTATAGGCTCATCAGCCTATAAGGTAAAGGTAAACACTCGAGATACAGAACTAGACTAAAACTAGCATTGCAGGGCTGCAAGAATATAGGCCACCTCACCAACAACACGGTAGAGCCACTGCTTAGTCGAGTCAGCATCACCTTCAGCTCACTTACACTTCTAGTGGTCCAAAAGTGAAGACAAAGCTTTCGGTGCCAAGTTTTGGTCTCCAATCCGGTCGTACACGTCGTCTTTCAACTCCAACTCAAGTCTCCCATCTCAAGTTGCTAATCGGACTGTGAGCAGCGCGCGGAAAAGGAAGTGTGGATATCCGCTGGCTACTGAACCCCAGAAATATGACCTCTGTCCCTGGATGGTTTATCTGTCGTCGGACCGATAGCCGATGGGTTCTGAGGTTGCTACCACATTAACACACGGTGCACACACACCTGAATTAAGGGACACGGTCACACAAGCAAGATGGGGCTTCATCAGATAGAGTGGTTTGTTTTACGTTTGGGCGTAGAGATCATATAATCTCTCCCAGAAAACCAAGCTGGAAACGTCAAACAAGAACCTGACAGCCTGGACTGAAGTGGTGCTGCTCAGCACGGCCATCAAACAATGTCGTTTTTCTGAGACATGCAAACTATATGCACTCTAGTAGAGCATAGCATGCAGGCATCCTGTTTTCCAGCCATTTGCAAATGGAACAGAAGGACAGAATAAATGGCATTGCTCATTATTCTTATCATTAGTAAGAATCATCGTTTGCGTGTGTGTGCTGAGGGAATAGAGACACAACGTATTATTTCCTGCATAACAATTTTCATGAGTTGATTGGTTTATTTGTAAGGGGAAATGTCCTGTCAGATGGTTTTGAGGAATGAAGTGGTGCCTGTGTCTTTCTCCAGCTGCTGTTGCGTTCTCTCCCTGGCCTGATGGGGGCGCACTACAAGCGTTTCTTCTGCGGCTACGCTGAGCCAGCCTACATCAAGCAAAGGAAGATGCAGGTGATTTAATGTTATTTTTTTTCCCCTTTTATATTATTTGTTTTTTCTACTCTTAACACAGCTATGCTGCCATTTACTGTTTTTGTGAATATATTTATATTGTCCAAATGAAACTAGAGTTAAAACCACTCACACCCATTTAACATGAAACAAAAGCCGCTTTGAAAGAGGGAGGCTAGAATGATGTTGGCAGAAAGAACAAGCCTTACAGATGACTCAACTGACACCATTGCATGGTTCAGAGAATGCTTTGTGTTTTAAGTCCCAGGTTTGTCCTGTGTTGGATTGTTTTTAGTTCACACAGGGAAACCATGTGATTCTTAATCCTCGCATTAGAATCCAGTTCAGCCTTCACACTGCAAATTCTTAGCTATGGATAGCCCTGTGCTAAGAGTTGACCCTGAGATAACGTCGTCCTGTTTCACACAGGGTCCACCTGAGACCAGGGTCTGTATTCACACTGCCCTTCTACGAGCCCGGGTTTGAATGTCCGTTGGAACACGTTACTAATGTTCCCATTCTACAATGACCACGCTTTGTGCTAACTCTTGTTAGCACAAAGCTTTGTTAGCTTTGAAAAGCCCTTACAGTATGCTCCATGTTGTTGCATTCACATGCAATCTGTGTGCCTTTATGTTCATAAACCACTAAAGAAGACATACCTGTTTACACTGGCGTTTGGGTAAAAGTCATACTCCATGGCCTGCTTTTAATCCGTTTTTATTTATTTATTTTGATTGTGTATTTTACTGTGCTTTCTTTTATTGTGCACTTTATTGTGCTTTTTTAAATGTGTGTCTTGTGTTACAAACCTCTTGTAATGTTTTGGCCCCTTGTATGGTCACTTTGTTTACATTTTTAGTTTTCTGCTCCTGTCAAGCACTTTGTGACCTTTTGTCTGTAAAAAGTGCTATAGAAATAAATTTGATTTGATTTGATAGTTGTGGTATTCAA
>JACSYO010000005.1:90000-120000 GCA_016806645.1 Ophiodon elongatus | reverse complement strand
TTACCTTCAGACAGACCTTCAAAGGCTTGTTTGAGGGTTCAGACTGGGCTTTAATATTCACGTTATTATAGGTTTAGGTTGGGGTAAGGGTTGTGGTTTGGCATTTAGTTGTGATGGTTAAGATTAAGGATATTGGCGAGGGAATGCCTTATGTCAATGAGTGTCCTCACAAGGATAGAAGTACAGGGTTTAGTGTGTGTTTTGTGTGTGTGGTGTAAAAGAGATGACATTGTCACATTTTGTGTTTTCCAGAGGAGGAGACAGACATGTGCGTGCGTGACCAGGCACTTCTCTACTACCGCCTGTTGCATTGTGGGATAGAAGAGACACGTAAGGTCCTCCAGGGTCGGAGGTCAGACCCTTCTCTGGGGGTTCTGATTGGCCGCCCCGCGGACCCCATCAGCCAGTGGGCATACAGCTTTAACACTCTTGAGCCTCTGAGGCAGGGCGGCTTAGAGACGGAGCCAGCCAGCAGAGGAAGCCCTGAACATGTGACCTTTGACCCCAAGCCTAACACGGACCTCTCAGACACACTGAACTGTAGCCAAATTGAGAAAGTTCCTTCGGGTGAGTGAAGATATTAAAATCTTTCTGTCGAGTATCTTATACAGTGTCAAGCCTTGCTGTCAACAGAGGCCGATAAAAACTCAATCCCATTTCCTCTTCAGCTGTTGCCTCATGCTTATGGGAAGCTCAAGTCCTCTTCCAAGGCCTTCAAAACTTAGATTGAATATATATGTGCAAACATTGCTGTCGGGTGGTTTGGTTAAATTAGTGTCTTATTGCTCTAGCCTTCTGGTCCAGCTGTAAGGTGGGTTATGAGCCAGCGGCAGCCTCTGGTGCAAACGTTCCCCACCACCCCTACCCATGATGATGGTTCTACATTGCACACTACATAGATTCATAGTTTTACAACAACAATGCAAAGTCCTACAGATATTATAATGCCATGCATGTACATATTCAAGGCAGCAGTTTCACATCTTCACAGATAGGAAAATTATATATATTTATAAGAAGCAAAACATCCTGCAGCCTCGTTAATCAGTTATTAGACCAAAGCTACTGGCTTTAAAAACTTAAGGGAAAACACTCCTTTGAGAAGATGTGGACATTTTACATTTTTTAGAGGGCAACAAAAAGTCTCTTTTCTTGAATTATATTAGCAGATTTCAAAATGTATACATATACATGTAATGGTTTCGCTTATTTGTTATTTTGTCTCTCTTTTTTAACTTTTTAGAATTTTGTATGGCCTATTGGTAGATTATGTCTTGTCTGTATGTGTTCAACTGAAAATTCAATGAACTCCATTAAAAAACTAAACAATAACACAATATTGTGTGCAATGAGTAAAAGGGTCTGAATACTTTCTGAAGCCACTGTGATACTACTCAGAAGGTCACAAATACCGTCATGCTACTTTAAATGGGTCCCCAAGGATCACGCTTGTATATTAAGTTGTGTTATTTTGGTCAAAGACTGAGAGCGGTTTCCCCCCAAGGTTAAGGTCCATTTCTGGGAATGCAGTGCCATTTTTAATCACAAATCTCTTCCTCTGGCACTCGTCCTAACTCCACTTCCTCTGGCCACAATTCGGCTCCCTGATGCTGCATCTTTTTTCTCCCCCCCCCCCCCCCTTCCCCCCTCTCCCATGTCTTGTCCAGGCTCAGCCGGTGCCAGTGGGTTTACCTACTCCTCTGCTAATGTCCTGGCTTCCGGCACCGCGGCCCCCCTCAGTTTGTCCCTCTCCCCCGCTCTCAGCCCGGAGGAGTTTGAGCGTCTGTGGATGCAGCGACAGGCTTTGCATGCACAGCAAGGTGATTAAATCAAAAGGAATTCCTTTCATACGAAAAGCTTCCTCTTCATGAGACAGGTATTGTTACTGACTGGAGCAAACAGACCTGTTGTATGAACTTTAAAACCAGTGTGACATCTCCAGTTGTGGAATGTATCGAAGTAAAGTTACTCAAGTACTGTTCTTAAGTACAAATTTGATTTACTTGTACTTTTATTTCATGCCACTTAATATTTCTACTTCAGTTGGTCTGCTTGACATCAGTTTCTCTGACTTGTTTTGTTGCGGCTAGGTGCTGAGAAGCTGGAAGAGGAGGAGGAGGATTACGTGTGCTTGGAAGACGGCATCCAATGCCCGGCCATACCTCACTGCTCAGCACAAAGCCTTCAGGCTGCGATGCAGCTGGTCAACATCCAGACACTGGCCTTCACGCCGCCGCACACACTCCCCTGGAGGGTCTACCTGTACACACACACCCAGCACGCACACTCTGGCGACGCACCCCGCAGCACGCTCATAGTCGGCGAGCTGCTGTACACTGGAGAGGCAAGTCGGCGGGTAGTAGCAGTAAAGAAAGGCACAGAGGATGGGGATGTGGCGGAAGGAGAAGATGAAGCTGGGCTACGCGGGAGAGAGTTGGTGAGAAAAGATGGGGAAGAGGAGGAAATAAAAGTGACTCTCAAACAGCAACCAAGAGATAACAACGCTCTGAAGGGGTTTCTCTCCATCCTCACCACTGTGCTGCACACACTGTCCTTGGAGAGCAGTTAAAAATGCACGACGCACACATACAAACGCATTGTACTTCCTAAAAAGGCTCGCTGACCACACTCATTCCCTAACCATGACTCTAAAAAGCCCCTAAGCAATGGCAAAAAGTGCAAGGCTCAAATTGGACTTCAGGAAACCACAGACAGAAGTATGATTGGTAAAACTATTTTCACTTTGCACATCTTAAGTTGTATTAGCTGAAATAATTGAAGTGAGAGTGGAGTCTTTACAGGTGTAAGATGTGATTTAACAATATTTAGTGAATCAACTTTAGGCAGTGGCCATTAATCTCTCCAGTTTGCTGTTTTTTCACAGTTATACTGAATAGATCAGGTGATGTGAGGGTTTGGCCTGAAGGAGGCACTATTGAGGACTAGTGCTGTATCACTGCACAAAATCCAATTCTCTGTTTTCTTGTTGTTTCCTCTTAAGGACTGAAAGAAAATCCTGTTTATATGCCCTGATGGAATGCCCTTCTTCATTCACAGGAGGCCGAGCTGGACAAGGGCCCTGCAACGGGAAGTTATTATTGCTTTTATTTATGTATGTGTTGTGTGTACACAGTGAGCTGTTGTCAGAGGCTCCAAGATGTCTAGACCTACCTACATGTAGCTCATTGAGCTTTGAGTGTGCTGTCATCATAACAGCTGGCTAAAGGTAAAGGCAACGCATGAAGTGACTTCAAATAATAAAACATTTGGATTCCTCCTGCATTGTTGTTTTTCTGTTTTTAATAAGTCAGAATGTCTGCTGTGAGAGGCCAATGAGTAAAGGCTGTGGGTTGTACATTGCCCAGAGTCACGCAAGCGGTTACCGTTCACAGTGACGACACACCTGGATCATATTATGCGCCGGCCACCTGGTGGTGTGTACTCACGCCCTCTCAGCGTGTAGGCTGTGGGGGAACCAGGGGAAGTACCAGCAGCCTGAGAACCAAAAGGAGGTTGTAGTACCACTGGTGGTCCTACTTTGTAGTTGTATCAGCGCGCGAGTCTTCGTGTCCTCTCCCATGCTGCCGGAGAGTCCCGAACTAAGTCCGCTGTCAGGAGCGTGTTGACTGGGTGACGTGCTGAGGAGGCGAGGAGCTGAAGAAGTGAGTGGACCGAAGTTTCTACTTTTCATTTCCCTTCTCAAAGCAGTCCTATGTATCCACTGACAGCATTAGCATGTGCGACACATTTGGCGAACTCTTCTCTATGTTATTTATGTATTATTGTATTTATTGTACTTGCTGTGTGTACATCTGTAGTGTTTTTGAAAGGGTCTACCTTTCTCCGTGTGTCGGTTACACGGCGGAGGACGGCTGAACGTCGACAACAGTTGGCTAGCTTCGCAACAAACAACGGAGGTGAAATAAAGTGTCAGTCGGAAAGTATTTCTACTTGATAGTCATTGTGTTTTTGAATGAATAACATATCCACGTCGATACTGTGGTTCCCAATAATAACCAATAATACAACTTAGTGTGCCCTCCTGTAATGTATAGCCCGTCTCCTTCGAACGGGAACAGTGGACTACAGGACTCTTGTCTCGCTTTATTAGGGCTACTAACGTCACAATGTGTCGAAATAACACGCGCGCGCAGACACACACCTGCCCTGTCGGTCATGTTTGGCCACGCCCCCCACCACGCGGTAACAGTAAACATAGTTTAGTTTGGGCGGCGGAGGGTTATTCGCCCATGACGCGGATATGACTGGTATCTGTAACGGAGGAGGACCAAATCCCACCAGGGGAGGACCCGGCTTTAAACTATCCGAGGTCCTTCCATCACTACGAGTGAAGTCCGTGTCCGTTAGTGCGTGTCCGTTAGTGCGTGTCAACAGGGCCGGTGGGAAGTTAAATATAGTCCCGCGGGTGACTCTCCTTTCGGTTCCTCTTGAACCGAATACTCTTACATACCTCAAACTCACGCGCTTCTTTTTGTTCGTTCATTGTTTTGGAAATAAGTCTAACCGCTGCTTCTGCTGATTTAGCAGCGTCAGTCCCAAAAATGACAGAGGCCCGATTCCTTTCCTCCAGGTCTCAGCCAGATGACGTCCTTTTTCAAGGTCCTCCTCCCCTAGTCCATCGCTATTGTCTGATACTTAATAACATGAGGTGATCCTTTTGAGTCCTTACTGTCCACAGATATGAGATAGGGATGATACTGACTCAAATAGCTGGATTGGGAATCCGTGACAGTGGAGCTGATCTATCCAATTCTATGATGATATACCATATACATTATTTACTGTGATTTTATTTCATGCTAACGTTTTGACCACTTTGTTGCTGCAGCAAAAGGTTTACACTTGAATTGTGAATCCTATTAATTTTGAAGATAAACCAATTGGCTGGATCACAATTTATTCTGATAATAAAGAACTATTCATTCCTTTCACACCGCTGGTCGTATTAATTCAGTCACACAATACAGCAGACAGAGATCTGCACTCGACTGAGAGCACCTTTCTAGTTACAGTTTGTTTTACAAAATTAGGAAAGCAATGTTTAAGTCAAGGCTGATGTTGCCTTACATTTAAAAAATAAATTATCCCAGTCTCTATTAATTAAAGACTCATATCAGCTTGGTACTCCGTATTGGTCGATACCCAAAGCACAGGTATCTGTATCGTGCCTGAAATATTTGGATCTGATACCGATTGAATACCGACGTAGGGCCCTAAAGGAGCACAAAACAGCTTGTTTGGGCCTTCTGAAGCATTCATTAACTGAATTATTTACTGTTGTACTGACTGACTTACACACCAGCATAATGAAGTGTGCTTGTGTGCGTGCAGGTATATTACATAAAAATGGGACGCCTTTCAAAGAAGATCGTTTTGGCAGTGGTGCTTGTTATTGGAGTATTGTACTTTCTTAACTTCCTTTTTGCTGTGAGTACACACACACACACACACACACACACACTTTCTTAACTTCCTTTTTGCTGTGAGTACACACACACACACACACACGCGCACATGCACATGCACACGTAGAAATATAAACCCCCCATACAACAGGGACGGAGCCAAGACCGCAACTTCTTTCTGCTGCTTGCACGCACACAAAGTATGCATCCAGTTCAAACGAGTTTGTAGTTGTGGCTTTTAAAAGAGTATCACTTGCTCTGGAGTTGCACTACAAATCGTCAAAGGCTGCTCTTTGTTTAGGGATGCACAAATACTGACTCAAATAGCTGCAACAGGTTTCTGTGACTTCAATTGTATGTTCATAGAATATATTATTTCTTTACTGTGACGATAATTCCTGTTAAAATTCTGACCAATTTGCCTTAAAAAGGTTTACACTTGAATTGTAATTCCTGTTAATTTAGTTCTCTTTTTTTTCTTTTTTTTCACCAACTTGCTGGTGTACGATTTATTTTAGATATACAAAATTAGGAAAGCAATTTTTAAATCATGGCTGACGTTGCCGTACATGTTAAAGAATGATCCCAGTCTCGTCCACACATGAGGCATACAGCTTATTAACGAAACGCTGTCGGATCGGTACTCGGTATCAGCCCATACCCGAAGCCCAGGTATCCTTACCGGACTGAAAAAGCCAGATCAATGCATCCCTAACTTTGTTTCATGCTTTAGTCTATGGAAAACAATGTCACAACTGTAATTAATTCTAATCAATCAATGTCTTTGCTTTGCAGGGCCAGATCATTTCCCATGATCCCACTTCAAATGAGTTGAGTTTTCAAGCAGAGAGGCTGGTTAGTAAGGAGTCGTGGGTGGAGCGGGGAGACTACCTGCCTCTCAATGTGTCCTATCAGGTGCTTGCTGGAGCACCATCTACTCAACAGAGTGAGTTACACACTTTGTCTGTCCCTTTTTGGTGACAGATGAATTGATGTGATGGTCGTTCACTTTGTGCAAAAATGATGTCCAAGACCATTGTACGAGCTGAAAATAAAATGCTAGCTGTTACAGACTCATAGCAAGCTCCTTTTCCATTTGCGCTTATTGTAATTAAATTCAACACACCATGTCAGTATACACTTTAGCATTTGAATATTTACCGTATATTACGTGTATTTATATGGTTTTATCATTGAATATTATGTATTTTACCCACTCACTAATAGCACAAGGATCTGGAAAGTCAATTTGTTTAGGTTGCATTTGCCATCTTTGGTGGTAAATGCCCTTCATAGCTTGACAAGCTTACCAAACTGCGTGCACACACTTAACATACGCAATCATTGTTCACATGCACGAACATGCACCAAAAGCTGACTGCCATCACGCCTGGGACCTGTACTACAAAGCCAGTTCAACATACTCAGGGAATGTCCTGGTTGTCTGGCTGAACTATCCCTAACAGCCAGCACCCCGCTATGTGGGCCTGAAAAGCTGTTTATCGACGCAGTAAATCCACCAGGGTTTCTCAATCTGGTTGTCAGCACGTTCACATGAAGAGGCGCCGTTTGCAGCATATGACCAATCACAAACCTCTACATGTCTGCAGTCAGCAGAGCTGCATATTTTACAAATGAAGAATATAGTATTAGACAAATATGAAGAAGTTGAACACATAATTCAGGCCGCAAGTAACGCAGTTTAAACTGACGAATGCAGGAAGGACAGCTGGTTAGAAACTGCTTGAATGTGTTTAAATTCATAGATTTATAATATGACTGCTTCATCTAGGGCACAAGTAGATCTGACTATAAGGACATGTTTGTATTCCGTTTAGATAATGTATTGCTTGGATGTATTATTAGGGCGTGTATGATAATGTCATACACGTCCTAATAATACATCCAATAATGCAGCCTTATTTTTCTCAGCTGCAACCCCGACAGGACTAATTTTGGTGTAAATACCCCTGCGCATATACAATGTAGATGGAAATTCTGATTATGTAGATGAGTATCTACTCGTAGGATTTAAGGACACTTTAAAGGTATATTAGGTAAGGGTTAGAGTAGTGTTTTTCAACCTTTTTTGACACACCAACAACCAAAAAAAGTTACAAAATGCATCTCCTTCACAATGGCTTTGCAGGCAGGTAGTATTAATGTTTCTGCCACAGTGTGGGGGCTTTTTGATTTGGCCACTGTGGTATTTGTTATAAATATATGTTGGTACATTGATGTTCATGTATGTTTAATTGATGGATATAAGAAACAGTACATGTAGGGACTTAGGACCCAGGGGGGATTCAGGTGAGAAGGACAACCTGGGGCAGAGCCGGTATCGGGGAGACAGCACGCGGAACGTGGAATAAAGAGTTACAATTAAGAGCATTTGTTCTCACGTCTTATGTGTATTTAAAAACACGACAGCCACCAGTTCAGCTACTAAATAGCTTTGAGAGCGTTCTCAGACACTATATTGTAGCCTCAGACGCTCAACAATGGCAAATTATTTGCGGCAACTAAATAATATTTTTTTGGACCGATTAAGTGAAATTGGACATTTTCCCACGGCACACCTGACGATCTCTCATGGCACACTGGTGTGCCGCGGCACAGTGGTTGAAAATTGCTGGGTTAGAGAATAGAGAGATCCATGATGGCCTGTTTACCCACTGCAGAGTTATGGATCAAGACATGATTAACCATTAGTACCGGGCATTCCACTGGAATGCTGACTCAACAGATTAATGTGGTTGAATGATATTAAAACTCCTGCATATTACACTTTTCAGGGTACTTATCCATTGGATTATCTTCAGTGAAGAGGAAGAAGGGCAGCTATCTAATCCCCACCTTGAAGTCCCTCTTCTCCCAGTCGTCTCCTGAAGAGCGCTCTTCCATGGTGGTGGTAGTGCTGCTGGCAGATTTTGATGTCAGCTGGAGAGTCACTACAGTGAGGGAGATCAAAACTGCATTTGCTTTGGAGCTGGAACAGGGCCAGCTGGTGGTCCTCCATGTTCCTCAGGATCAGTACCCTTCTGTTACAGGTGTAGTACTGTGTACATTTACCATTTACAAGTAGGAGCACATGTGATCCTACTTGTGTACACATTGATTCACATCCATGTTGGTGTTGGCTTGACGTGTGATACTGACTTTATGGCCCAATCTCAGTCTCAGATCTCAGTCTCCACCCTTATGGACTCACGGACTTTGAGGCGCGCTCCCGCGAAGTCCATAAGGGTTTAGTTCTGTCCCATCGTCACATCGTTGAGTGTTTGAGTCTCTGGCTGACATTTGAGCCCTTTATGAACCCTTATCGTAAGTCAGCATGGTTTGCCGACTTTGTCCAAGGGAATTACCCACAATTCATAGCAATGTGACGCTAAACACGCCGTTACCAATGGAAGCGTGCAGCCGTATTAAAAAAAAAGGTAAACAAAGAGGACAGCATGTGGGTGTTCAGCCCGATAAATTACATTTACAACAACATTAAGGATTAAAGATGGGACATGAAAACACATGAAATCAGAGGAATGCAAGCAGAGATTATATATGTTAAGAAATATTTATTCATCAAACATTTTGTTTTGTTATTGAAGCTATTTTTGACAAAAACAAGTAAATATATTATTTTAATGACTTCTCATCTTGTGAGTAAAGAGCCTGGAAGACGTTCAAATAGGGAGTAAAAATGTTACACTTTTTTTTTTACGTTGTCATGGTAACGTGGTGTGTTGCAGCAAAGTGCTGTCCCATTCCTATGTACACCATGTCAAGCCCTCACAGTCTCTCACACTCAACCACTAACAGGTGACGTCAGTGAGTCCCTGAGGGTTCAGGGTTTGAGGGTTTAGGGTGGAGATTGAGATTGGGCCTATATAAGAAGTGAACGTAGTCACCGTGACGTCCCCAATTGGTTTGTTGACTGCTGTTTTGAAGCCATGAATTAAGCATTTAGGCCGTGGCCATCTTGTTTTTTTGGAACCAGAAGTGACACGAGTGGAGCTATGTACAAACTCTGAATGAGACATATTTAGGCGACCAAAAATGTTACAATATCTTTCATGAACTAAAATCATCCTGTGAAAGGGTTAAAGTTCTAAGACAAACTCAACTCCCAGACATGGTAGAGACCTTGTAGCCCCGCCCTAAAGCATACCCTGCTTTATGATCTATTTGACTCTAAATGGACCATAATTTACTAAATGAACATCATGCTGTATTGAAGCAGACTTGAAACTAGAGATTGAGATATAAACTCATGTTTACAATGTTTACTGAGGGAATAAATCAAGAGAGAAGTAGAGTCATTTTCTCAGACTTCTATACAACCAGAGGAGTCGCCCCCTGGTGGTCAGGAGAGAGAATGCAGGTTTAAGTATTTTCAGAATTGGAGGTTCCAGCCTGGATACTGATACGTGTCTCTTTGGTTCTCCTGCAGGTCTAAAGAGGAACTACAACGATGCTCCAGAAAGGGTATCGTTCCGCTCCAAGCAGAACCTGGATTACTCCTTCCTGATCCACTACTGTGCCGGTCTTGGCAGATACTACCTCCAGCTGGAGGACGACGTCTCCTCCGCAAAAAATTTCCTCTCCACCATCAGGAGGCGCGTTACGGAGCAAGAGGCGAAGAAGACCACCTGGGCAATGCTGGAATTCTCAATCCTCGGCTACATTGGCAAACTCTACAAATCGGCCCATCTTCCTCTCTTGGCCCGCTTCCTTTTCCTCTTCTACCAGGAAATGCCTTGTGACTGGTTAATGTCTCGCTTCCGAGAGTTGCTGACACAAAAGGAGACAATCATTTTCAAACCCTCACTGTTCCAACACATGGGTACTTTCTCCTCATTCCAAGGGACATACAACAAGCTAAAGGACAAGTTCTTTGAGGAGGGGTTGTACACCAATCCTTCAGCTGAGATTTATTCTGATATGTCCACCTACAAGGAGCATTACCCCAAACTGGCCTGGGATTCTGGTGAGGGATTTTTCTGGGGACGCGCCCCAGAAAACGGAACTTATCTGACTTCAGTGTTCACGAACCCTGAAGTAGTGACGGGGATATTTGTAGAAACAGGATCAGAGGGCAAAGACCTCCTAGAGTCAGCTCAGGTGGAGATAGGCCGTGACGTGATTACCACAGAGAAAGGGGAGAGGAGTTGTAGAGAGTTCCAGTCAGTGGGGACATTAGAGAATGGGAGGTTTGAGAAGCAAGAGATAGACAAAAAGTATATCTCTCGCTCTTCTTGTCTAAGGATAAAAGTCACAGCTGGGCAGAAGGATTGGGTGATCATCAAGAAAATCAGGCTCTCAACAAAGCTGAGTACAATTCCACAGCAAACTTAGGAGTGGATTTTTCGAACAGTCTCACTGACAAAGCAACAATCCAGTGCTGAATGAAACTGTGTGAAGCTACTCTCAAAATCTTTGCTTGCGCTTCGGTAAATGAACTGTACTTTTGTAGTCTTCCGAGCACTCAAACCGCTTTAACATGTCATCATTTACTCATTCACTCATTCACACTCATTCATACGCTGATAGGAGGGGCTACCATGCAAGGTGCCACCTGCCCAACAGCACTAATTAACATTCACACACTGCAGGAACAACTTGGGTTAAAGTGTCTTGCCCAAAGACACATGGACATGGACTTGGGGAGCCGGGGAATCGAACCGCCAATCCTCTGAGAGATGACCCTGCTCACCACTGAACCACAGTCGCTTTGTGCCAACTTGACACTCACCATGACGAGATTTGCAAAGATGAAAGTTTGTATCAGCCATAAGCATGGAACTCCAGGGGCCAGATGTATAAACGATTACACACGAAACCATGTGCACGTCTTTTGCACACATGAACTGGTATTTGAAAAGGACAGATGTGCTGTGAGACTGCATACCTCCTGAATGCCCAGTGTGATCATGTTAGCTTCCCTTATGTTTGATCATGGTGAATCCTGTGCAATTTAGCCATTGGTTGAATAACTCCTGGCCTGATTGCATAAACTAAGGCATTTTTGCCCACCTGGATATCTTCAGAAAATTGTGAGACGGCTAATGAACCCTTTTTTGCCTCTTGAACAATGACATGCAAGATACTAACTGAAGGAAGCAACCAGAGGGGGATGACCAAGCTACGGTCTAAAGACGGAGAACAGCCTCCCATCAGGGTGCACATTCAACCTAACCCTGTGCGCCACGCTCTGTGCATTACAAGTGTGACCATACTGTAAGAGGTTTGTTTTCCCGTTCCTCGTTGTCATAGTGGGATTACAACATTGCCACGATAAAACCATACCACCATGCGTACACAGGGTTTTTTGGGGGGCGGGGGGTTTGTTCCTTTGATGAGAATTGCGACGTCACTACTGCTGTTAATTTAGGTGATTTGTAAATAACAGTAATGGTGCTATAAATAGCTGCAGCTGTGCATATTGGGCATGCGTAAGGATGGCTGCTCTGGAATTGTTGGAACTTTTAAGATGAGAATAAATATTAGCTTTTTCTAATTTTCTACCTCACGCTTCAGGGGGATCCAAGGGTCCAGCTTTAGAAACCATGTCATTTCTTTACAATCTTCAGGTTTCAGGAACTCTGGGGTTCCTTACTATGGATGTCCAGATCAACTTTATCTATTTATCCATCTATTATTTGCCTATTTAACAACATAACTATGTCTACAAGCGCTTGAGAAACACTTCAACAGCAACTCTCTGACAATGTAGCTGGCCCCGCTTGGCCGTTTCTTTTAGCTTGTGTTGCTCGTGAGGGAACATGGCACCATACAGTGTGGTGGAGCTCGACCCATGCTCGGAGCTCAAAAACCGACAACCTACTCAGGGAAGGTCTGGGAAGTCTCGGTGTACGTGAAGCCGTGTCGTGCCCTTCATGTGTGTTACGTCCTCTGTCTCTAGCCAGGACTGTTGTTCCTCTCACATCCTGACAGGAGCTGCAGCCTCACTCCCTGGGTTTGCTCCCAACCGCTGGAGGGTTCCCTTTGGTCGGGCTTTTCCAGACCGGCTCCAATCGGGCCTCAACCTTCTCCTTTTTTCACCGATGTCATCAGTCCAGTCCACCAATCCCACGGCTGTCTTCTCAAATCACAGAGATTTGAAAAGACATCTGGGACTCCCAACCTTGTGTATGATTTTGATATATAACAGGGTGTTAACAAAGAGGCACTAGTTTGGGGGATTTAGCAGGGATTAGTTTGTTATTGTTTGCATCTTCATTTGTGTCCTTTTGTGTTGTTGCTCCTTTTAGTTAAGAAAGATAGACCGGCATTTGTTTTGCTTTTATTTTCTTTGGGTTTTTCACAAGCGGACACCTGTAAATTTAAGACAACATAGTAGCGATCAGGGCTGTGCGGTATACCGGTTGAACCGGTATACCGCACAGCCCTGATGTGGCACGATTCCCTGCCGTTTTCTTTGTGCCAACTTCGGTTGCTTTTATCTGTGATTGTGTGCTTCTTTTCTATTTTGCTGCTTGTTTTTTGTGATCCTTTAGCAATAAATGACAATCAACGCCTGATTACCCCAGCCTATGTTCTTCCCTTATCCCTAGACTTCACAGGGACGTAGTGGTGATGGCATTTCTACTCAAGTGTGAGAAAGGAGGGAAAGCGGATGGGTTTTCTTTTTTTAACTAGTTGTACCGAGTGTGTCAGGGTCCACAATACCCTCTCAGGGCCCGGATTAGTCAGCACTGGTGGGCCTCTTGACACTGTACACAAATGATTGAACAAGAATCCCCCCTGAAACCTGACACAGCCATCCCAGGCCTAATGCCCAGAGACAGCAGTTCATTAGTTTACCATTCTGAAAAAGGGATTTGGGCTTTGGTGTGACACTAACCAATAACGAGGAGATGGTGTTTGACCCAAGGGCAGTGGGCGGTGTCAGGCTGGTGGTTTGGCATCATGAATCCATCAACCAGGTCTGCTCTTATGGGGTTCATATTGACAAAACACTCAGCTGGAGGGTCCATGACCGTCTCTGCTCTAGACTGCAACAGAAGTTATTCTCTATACAGACTTGGTCTATGGAGTTGAGCAGAAGTCCATGTTACGGTTTTACCTTCATGGTCACTTGTTCCTCATGTGGTACAGACTGCTTTGAAAATAATGGGGGTTAAAAAAATAAGTGGCCCTTGTGATGGCAGATTTCCACTATGCTCGCACTTTTCTATATGACTTTTGTGTGCCTTACCTAATAACGACACCATATATGTTATTCATGCTTGTGTGCGTTGCTGAATGGACCGTCTAGGACACTTCTGTGTAGCTTCGAGGAAAGGAAAGTAACTCTGTGGGAATGAGATAATACTGCTTTGCTTCCTTCCATAAGAGAAAGTAACTGAAGGAGGTGCAGAATGTTCAGGTGAGGAACTGCTCTACATACTCTAGAATTCACATTCAAATGTAGTACAGAGGCCAGAATACATTTCCCTATGGAAATCTGAAAAGATAAGATATGTAAGATTACTCGGGCCGGTGCTGTGTTGCATAACGTGGCACAAAAGAATGGTGTTCCCTTCCCTCCTGAGCACTGATACCACCAGGAGCCTGCCAGCTCAAACAACCAATGGCACACGTCTTGGTGTGTCTTGCCACTTTCTTTTGTCCCTGGGGACGCATTGTGGTCCTCACCCCAATCCGTGGAAGGCTTTAAATAATAAACTGTTGAATTTACTTTAACATGTTTAATAAATCGTTCCATCTGTGTCTCCCTCGTGATCACCAGCTATTCCATTACTGTGGGACCCAAAATCTAATCTCTGTGTTGATCCGATGTAGATACAGGGCTTTCTTTGTTCTGCACTCAGAGTTTATAGCCTCTGTTACTTTTTTACCTTTTGGTAGTTTTTATTCCTCATTAGTGATTTCAGAACCATTTTATCTGTCTTTACCAAATAAAACGCAATTTCCTTTCTCGATTTCACCGATGAGCTTCTCCATTTCACATTTGGCGCTTTTGAGATTCATAAAGGAGGACCAGGCGTATGGATGGCATGTCTGCCTCTGTACTCAGTGGGAGCCGTGGATCACACGGTTTTATGCAAACATAAATGCATTACGTATCAGGCTGACGGGTTAGCACACACGGATGCTAGAGGTGGTTATTTGTTTTGTCCCTTGTTAAATGTTGAGTTGTGGAGGAGGACATAACTCTGTGAAAGTCATGTGGTTTTATAACGCTGAGTCACAAGGACAGGGACATGGTGTGTTGTTAAGGATTGAGCTGTGTGGAGGACGGGGATCCAACTTTAGTAAGACCAGACCTTGAACCTTGCATTGTTCAGGACTTTTTTTTTCATCCACTTGGATTGTAAACTACAATTTTATATATCTCTCTCTCTCTCTCACAGACACACACACACACACACACACACACACACACACACACACACACACACACACACACACACACACACACACACACACACACACACACACACACACACACACACACACAATGGGTTCATCTGTGCTGTGTCAAAGTCCATGATGGTCGAATGCAGCACACTGTCATTAGAGTTGATGTAGTCTGAGTGCTCTTGGAGAAGACGCTCATAATGGTATTTTCTGATTGGCACAGGGAACATTTGCAGACGGTAATTGTGGTGCAGTGAAGGAGTAATGTCCCCAGAGAGCTACAGAGTATCGACAGAAAGCTGATCTCTCCTGATGTGGAGCTGTGCCCACTGGGCCTGCATGTACCAGGAAGCACAGGTTCCGCTATGTAACGCAAGGTCTCTTAGTTTTTTAAGTCTGATGAATGAATAAAAACTCTCAAAATGTCAATGGGGGGTAAATATTCCTACACCTAAACAGAAAAATAGAACCGTTTACCTTGTTAACTCGTTGTAAAACACACTTTATTCAAACTGGACAGAAACTATATAAAACTCACCAAACGTGTCTTGGTAAGTCTTCCCACTGTTCCGACAATCAGCAACTGTGGGTGGTCGAAAAAAATACTAAACTCAGACTAAGATGTGAAAATATGGCGGCTCTACACGCTGTTGGGTCAGCGAGGGACAACTAATGAAATTGTAACTATAAAAGAGGTAGAAGCCACACAGAGAGGAGGAAAGAGGGGTGGATACACATCTGTAACGCACATGCTTTTTACCATGACCATATGTTGACCGTTTATGATTCGTGAGTAACAATCAGACATGCTAAAAATAAGTTGACACTGAGACTGCAGATTTCTGTAGGAATTTGTTTTCATCCAATAAGAATTCAATGAAGTTCACTGGTCTTGTTCATCTTTGTGTCTCTGCTCGGAGGACGAGGGGGCCGCATTGTCCTGCTGCTCATCCCCACGGGTCTGAAAGGAAAGAGAAAGACGAGAAGATAAGCCTTTATTATTCTCAAGAGAGCCAATTCAGGGTTTGCAGCAGCACAAGGAAATACAGATAAATAAAGTAAAAAAATGAATAAGAGGCGTATACAGCTAGTATAAGAATAGAAGTAAAATAGAAATACAAGAGCAATTAAAGACAAAATGAAACTAGAAGAATTTAGGTTTGCTTTAACATTAACTCTGCCCTCCCCCCGACCTGATATTTATACTGTACTTACCTCGAAACTAACCTGCATAGTGTGCTGGCCAACAGCCTCCAGCCTGTCTGTGTTTTTGCTGCCAGAGGGCTGTGGGGCCACGCCCCAGGACTTAAGCCTGTTGAGGCCCTCCACAGAGCGGCCTGTAGGGTTGATGCAGAGCGCTGGGATACGAGCAGGGAGATCCCAGGTCCCCTTAAAGTCTGGCCATGTCTTGCCCCTCTTCAGCACAACACACACACACACACACACACAGGAATAGAGTCAAACATAGATTCACAATAAAATATTTTTTTCATGAAGAGGGAAAAATAAGTTAGATATATTCTAACCCGTATCACTCCTGGGAGCAGATGTCCTCTATTATCAGCAATGAAGGTGGTGTGACCCTCCTGTGCAGTGGGTCGCTACACACACACACACACACACATTTTTAGATGGCAATGTTACTCTTGAAACTACCAGGCAATATCAAATACAAGCAGTATAGTTAATACATCAGGGAAGTAGTGATGTGACGTCATAGGTTACCTCTTTGAAGCGCTGAGGCTGACACCAGTTCTGCAGCCTCTGCGGCTGGAAGGCGTCGTCATACTGAGGACGGGAAGGACAACTGGTCAAACACAACAAAATCATTTGTAATATTCCTGATCTGTATTTCTCTGAAGGCACAAAGGTTACCTGGTTTGCTGAGTACATGGACATGGCTGCATCCGTCTAGCATCCGCGTCTGTTTTTGTTGACTCGTTGCATAGCAACGCGATCAAACTGGCCTATTCTTTCCAGGCTGGTCTTGAGGTAGCGTAATAATGCGTCCCCGTTTCCCTCACTTGCGTCTTTTCCTTGCGAGGAGAGAGGAAACGAGTAAATGTGTTTTAAGAGAAGTGAGAAATGTGTTTTAAGAGAAGTGAGAAATGTGTTTTAAGAGAAATGAGACGTCCTTTCCTCTAAAGCGTCACGTGAAGCGACGTCCGTTTCTGGTGACGGCGGATCAGCCGATCACAGCTGGATCAGCTGTCAGTCGGCTTAACAGCTGGAGAGACTTTTGATAGTTTGTGTTTGAACACATGATCAGTGTCAAGGAATAGTTTCCTGGTCCGGACAGTTTTTAGCTCACATTCTGATAAAAATCCACTTAAAATATTGATAAAAATGATCGTATAATGTTTTCAGTTTTCCGTGGTGTTTGTTGCCAAATACAAGAGCCAATCAGCTCTCTGATGTGGCGACAGCTAGGCGTTTCCCATCATGCATTGGGTCATGCAGTCGGTGGACAGCAACCTTTTAATTAAGTAATTAATATATGTTTTTAATTGAACAATTGCTCATGTACAATTTGACAAATTGTCAAAAAGAAACAGTAAAATACATACATTCAAACTAACATGGCAGGGGTCAACCGCAGAGTATAACAAATATAGACAGAAACAAAAGAATACAAAATAAATAATTCCTCGTGCTCCTCCTGATTATATTGACCTTCTGCCTGGTTGACAGCGGCCCTACGCCCCCAAGTGGTGGGAGGTTGAACAAAACAATACAATAACAAAAATGGCTCCTGCAGACACTGAGGCACAAACTCTAATTTTATAATTACATAGATATATCACAGGCAATGTATGCCCGAACTGTTCTTATGGCCTTTAATAGTTTTTAAATACAGTTCAAAGTCTTTGTAAAAAACACAAAAACATCAACACGATGAGGCTCAGTTTCCGGTTGAGCTGTGCAAAAGCAACACGTGTCACGTGTGTGCACCCTTAGGACACCTCTCCGTGATACAGTTACGGGGACTGACCAGTGAATCCTGTTGGAATAGTGACCGGAAGTACAACTATTTATCTTCCGGGTAAGTAACGTTAGACGCCTCGGGCGCGTGGTTCTATGCTAGCGACACAGCTCGTGAAGATGTCCTTGTGTTTTCTAAACTAGGAGCCCACGCCAGGCCTGGAACCCTGCGGTAAACCCTCTACCCTCGTCGGCCCTTGTTCTCCGGCACCAGACCCCGTCCTGCTGGTGCTACACGAGCCATGGAGGGTCCGTCCTCTCGTTTACCCGCCACCCGAGACGGGCTGGCGGGCAGGAGACGCTCCGGCGGGGATGCCGAGGACCGGGACATAAAGACACACTTCCGCGTGTGTCGCTTCATAATGGAGACAGGTAACCCGCGTCTTCACAGGGGGCTACGGACAGGACAAGAAACGCGTCATAACGATAAAAAAGAACCATGTTATTATGAGCTGCTACGTAAAAATGATAGGAGGGAGCTTTTGTTGACTTTTGAGAAATAATAACTTACTATCGCATCAATTTTGACTTATATTATATATTTTTTTGCTGATCTGGAATAGATTACAACCAATGCAATACATGAATATGTTTGTGTGAATCTGTCAAAGGTGATGAAACTTTGACTTCTAAATGAGTGCACCTCTAACGAGTTGGCGTCTGCCTGGTCTCCCGGCTCAGGAGTGAAGCTGGGGATGCGCTCGGTGCCCGTAGCCACGGCCTGCGTGTTGTACCACCGCTTCTTTGAACGGGTCAGCGTGCATGCTTATGAACCCTACCTGGTGGCCATGAGCTGTGTGTACCTGGCTGGCAAAGTGGAGGAGCAGCACACCAGGACCCGTGACATCATCAACGTAAGCCACAGGTAAGATGCTTGGTGAAGAGTGGACCACGGCTGCAGTCCAATAGTCCACAATTGACCTCCTGACGTCCTTTCCTAACCACTTTTCCTTGACCTCTGTGGAAAAGGTCATGGGTTCAAGGAAAGATGGTTAGGAGAATTCATGAGGAGTTAGGAAAAGTCAACCGCGGTGTTTGAGAATCCGACTCCACTTTCACTAAACTACGTAGTTATGATGTGACGGGAGACGCATGTTAGTGACTTCAGTCTGCAGCTTAATTTATTAATAACATAAACAACCAGGTTCTAAGTATTACTTTATTAATAACATAAACAACCCGGTTCAAAGTATTACTTTATTAACAACATAAACAACCCGGTTCAAAGTATTACTTTATTAACAACATAAACAACCCGGTTCAAAGTATTACTTTATTAACAACATAAACAACCCGGTTCAAAGTATGACTTTATTAACAACATAAACAACCCGGTTCAAAGTATGACTTTATTAACAACATAAACAACCCGGTTCATAGTATGACTTTATTAACATCATAAACAACCTGGTTCAAAGTATTACTTTATTAACAAGGTTGCAATAGAAATGAAAGAATGAATATAAAAGTGAAACCAAGTGATTGTCACAGAGAACAAAGCTACTAAACTGTTTCATTTCTTTCTGTCCATCAACTAGTCCATGAGTTAAAAGGGTTTCTGCTTTAGTTTGATTCTATATGATCAATAATGCTCTGGTCAATAACCAGGACCGTGTCTTCAGACGGCTCAGCAGGAATACTCTTTGAATGGGACGTTGAAACAATCTTTTACTAAACGTTTGCTCTGGAGCGTTCAACCATATTACAGTTTTCATCTGCAGGATGCGTTTGATCACTGTCTATTATTCTTTGAGGATTTCTCGTCCACTTAGTAACTTGTTCTGGAGCTTTTGACCACATCGAGAGTCTTCATCAGCAGAAAGTGTCTGAATGTCAGCAGGAACATGACCTTGCTTTTATCATTTCAAGTGGAGTGTCTTTTGGTTTTGGACCATTAGCTGGACACATCGAGACTCTGGGAACTTGTGATGGACCCAATGTGATTAATTGTTCTATGAATAATTGCTGAATGAACCAATAATGAAAACCACGCTTTACACCTCTTAGTAATCTCGACAGTGTTTGCATGTATTTGATGCCAAACTCAATATGAGTATCAACTGATCAGCATCATGGTCAGATGTGTCTGTTTTTATTTAGCTGGCAACAAGTCACACTGGAGCTCCCGTTCCTCCTCACAGGTACTTCAACAGTGGCAGTGCTCCTCTGGAATGTGACAAGGAGTTCTGGGATCTAAGGGACAGCGTGGTGCAGTGTGAGCTGCTGCTCCTCCGACAGCTCAACTTCCAAGTCTCCTTTGAACACCCTCACAAGGTGTGTGTGTGTGTGTGTGTGTGTGTGTGTGTGTGTGTGTGTGTGTGTGTGTGTGTGTGTGTGTGTGTGTGTGTGTGTGTGTGTGTGTGTGTGTGGCGTTTTCAAATTTTAGTTTGAAATGTATCACTTTCCTTAGCTGATCTGAAATTCTTAATCTTTTCTAATTTAGTCATTTTATTTCTTGCATTCAGTGGTCCAGTCCTTCTGGTGTCTAGTGCAAGTGACAGAAAAGCCACCTGTGATTGGCTGCTCCCCCTTGCACACAATCAATTTGTGCATAATGTACATTTATATATATTATATTGTTGTGTTTTTCTCTCCAGTATCTACTCCACTACCTGTTGTCCGTGAAGTCACTCGTGAACCGCCACGCTTGGGCCCGAACCCCCATCGCCGAGACTTCCTGGGCGTTGCTTAGAGACTGTTACCATGGCGCCATGTGCATCCGCCACATACCACAACACATCGCCATAGCAACGTTGCACCTGGCTCTAAACAGCTACGGAGTGGAGCTGCCTGTCGGGGAGAAGGAGTGGTGGCAGGTGTGTGTTGACTGTCAGAATCCATAGAAAGTGAATTAAAGCTTCACCAGCTCTGGTTTGGTGGAAATAAACCTGATAAATAGTGAGAACATTCAACCAAAAAGTCACCACGGACATCCGGCGATGGACTCAACGATACTTCACTTTTATAGTACACAAACATTTCTTATGATGATGGTTGCAAGAGATAACGAAGTCTGTTTTTAGAAGGACATATTGCCCCATTAAGCTGTCATGACCCAGTTAGAGTAGACCTAAACATCATCAGTTAGCAGAAATCTGACTATATCTAACCTATAGTCATTATTTATAGTGTTATGTTTCCTATTTTGTAGCTTTACAACCAGGAATACAATTTATTTTTACTTAGATTTTATGTAATGGGCCGACACAAAAAAAAGCAAAGTAAAATAACAAAAATTGAGTTGCCAAAAATGACAAAAAAAAAATATAAAACTGGATAGTGGTGTGTGCATATGTATTTAACCCCCTTGCTATGAAGTGCCAACATATGATCCGGTGCTACCAATTACCTTCAGAAGTCACATAATTAATTAAATAAAGTCCACCTGTGTGCAATATAAGTGTCACGTGATCTGAGGGTCACAAGATCTAATGGCACCATTAAATCCATTATTATGAACTGTAAAGAATATGGCACCACAACAAATCTGCCAAGAGAGGACCAGTACTCCCAGGAGGACATTAATCAGAGAGGCAACACAAAGAGCACAGAAAGCTCCCAGCAGGCTTTATTTAGCTGGTCAAAAACTACGGGATTGGCTTTAGGAGAAAAGATCATGGAGTGGGTTAAAATACCTACATTAATCCAATAAGTTATGGAAGGGGGTGTTCCTTGTAGCGATCCTCCACACAACACACAGCTGGCTGTAAACGGGTACGAAGCCGTGTGTCACAAACTACAGTAAAAAACCCAATTGAGATTTATATTCCGACGGTGCCGTATACATGTTTACAGAATGCTCCTCAACCTGAGGAGTCTTAATCAGAAAACACTACTTTTAAAACAAGGCCTAATACTCAATATCCAAACAGAATGTGCTGTTTACAGGACCTGTATCAAATTCTGAATATTGTCATATTCAGAATGAGAGTGGAATATTAGTGTGACAATGTCCCGTTGTTCTGGGTAATCAACAGACCTTCACTGGAGTTCCCAAAAAATAGACCGGATGAAAAAGTCTTTGTGCCCTTCAACCAAAGGGACATTATCACCTGACCATCCAGCTCCATCTTCAAAGCAGAAGTGCCTCTTGTAATTGTTCATTGTAATTGAAGGCTGGTGGCCAATCGGGTCTCTTTTGTAAGAGCTTTGATTTTGAAAGTCACTAAATGCAAATAGAAATGTCAGGATTTGTTCTGGTTCCCTGCTTCAGTCCTCAAGGCAACAGAATCTAGGTCGTCTGAGCACGGTGGACCTTTGATGTCCACTGTTTGTTGAGCCAGGTGTGGAACTGAAGCTGTGTTTTGTTTGCGTAGGTGCTGTGTGTGGGCGTGACCAAAGCACACATCGACTCCGTGGTCTCTGACCTTCTTCAGCTCTACGACATGGAGGCCAAGTGTATCTGAGGGACGCGCCCACGAGACGCCGCGCACACTGGACACGCATGAGAGTTGTTGCGTCTTGTGAGTGTGAGCACAGTGAGGAGATGTGTCTGTGTTGCCCCAGTTAGTCTGTGAGCTGTGATCCTGCGGCTTCCTGCGGCTTCCTGCAGCTTCCTGCGGATTGTTGCAGCTTCCTGCGGCTTCCTGCAGCTTCCTGCGGATTGTTGCGGCTTCCTGCAGCTTCCTGCGGCTTCCTGCCCCCGCGGGGAGACGGTCCTTGCTTTCTGCTCCCTGGTCAGCCAGCCCTGCAGCATACTGATGTGCTCGGGGGTTTATCATCAGCACCAGGTTTCTCAAACACACCCCGGCACCAGAAATCTCTTCACACTCCTCGCATAAACATTTTTTGATTGGAAAGATATCCAAAGATATTATTATTCAATCAATTATTCCAACAAATCCGTGAAAATGCATGGGAATCATGACCGCATGAGTAGCATCTGGTTAATACTAGACCAGTCGATCTCAAACACTGGGTCGGGGCCCACAGGTGGGTCGGGGCCCACAGGTGGGTCGGGGCCCACAGGTGGGTCGGGGCCCACAGGTGGGTCGGGGCCCACAGGTGGGTCGGGGCCCACAGGTGGGTCGGGGCCCACAGGTGGGTCGCCAAATAAATGAGCAGAATTTCTTCCATTGTCTTTTATTTAACATTTCTAGCTGCAGTACACCTTTAAGCCACATGGGGGAGCCTGAATGTTCTGAGAATTGTAATCTACTTCTAACAATGAATCTGATATAACAGACTAGCCTACATTCTGTTTGTTTAACTGATGAGAGGAAATGAAGAGAATGAGTGTTTCCTTATTTGGTGTCATTTATAAAGTATTAAACATGTGTATATGTTTCCACTAACACATGCATAAAGCAAAGTACATCTCTTTTTTAAATGTCTGGTTTAGGTGTTCAACATAATACAAGGTGATGAGGAAATGACAGTAAAAATGATGAGGAACATTCATTCATGCACAAATACAGAATGTGTCTTGACATTGCATATTATGATGTAAAACAGATTCACATATGAATGCATTCATTTGCACAATGACCTCACCATACTATACGTGTCGTCATGGTGATGATAGTGGGATATCTGCAGCTCTGGTGCGTCTCGGTTTATGAACTCTTGTCTTTGTGTTTTTGCAGCGCTGCCATTCCCAGAGACATTTTCATGAATTAGTAAAAAGACAGTTAGTAATTTAATGGACCAAGCAGATGAAGAATATGTGAGCACATGATCTGCTGTATGTTTTTGACTAATGTTTCTGCTGTTAATAAAACCATAGTTTTCATTTGGCCTGTGTATTGTTCAAAATGAACTCTACAGACTCTGTAGATGTTCTATATTTTCTTCTTGTCAATAAATGCCATGGAAAAACTGAAACCAACAATGAATTGACATAAGTGCAGTCTGTGAATGGAAGCCATATGCATCGTATTCCTTTGTGCCAGTGAGCTCCACTGTCATCCAAAAACACATCAGAGAGCCACCGTGTGACATGTTGCTTCATCCCTCACCGGTTTAAGTTGACTTGTGTCCCACAGACACCGGCCTGCTGTCACAGATACTCACTAATTCAACTACTTCTTCACCAGCTTCTTTTTGACTAACATTTGGTGAAAACTACAGTGACCAGGGTCTACCAACATGACGGCTCCAGTAGCTTGTAACCTAGTGACTTAGCATTAGGACAGTGAATCTGATGGGAGACAAGAATACATCCCATTGCCCCCCCCCCCCCTCCCTGCTGCTGGGAGACCTCTCTGCCGGGAGGAGAGCAGACACCACCTCCATGGAGTCTCCGAGATTTTTCTGAGCAGCATTTGTACATACAAATATGTACATGTGTATGTATATATGTATCTGTATATACAAATATGTATAAATATATATATATTTATACATATATACATGTATGTATATACTGTATGCATATATATGTCTACATATATGTATATGGTACTGTACATGTGTGGGTGTTTTTCTTCCCTCTCCTCGACTATGTTTTTGACAGACACAAATACAGTGGTTGCAGAATCACATTTTTGGTCTTTTATTGTGATTTGTTGACAAGCAGAATAATGTAGAATCATTCTGATGTTTGCTTGTAGATGACATCAAAGTAGCCCATCTGTGAAACCCAGAGCTAAGAGCCCTGATAGCTTAGAGCTAGCCCCCACTCTGGAATACCATGGGCCTAAGTGTGTTAAAACTCAGTGTTATGGCACCGTGTCCTGATGCTTTTAATAGTGACTGTTTTAGGGGAATGTAAAGAAACACAAATGCAACACTGCCTGCTGGATGGGGGTGAGAACTGAGCCATCACTGTTTATCATTGAAAAACACTTTGACTTTGTTTTGTCTGTCTGCTAAGAAGAATACTGATAAAGGTTACTTTAATCACCTGTTTACTGCTGCTCACACTTACTTTTCTGTATTTCTCTTGTAAATAAACTACTTTTATATCTCTTCTGGTCTTCTGACCACTCAAAGCTCTTTAACATGTCACACACAGCTACAGGAGACATTTAGGGTTAAGTGTCTTGCCCAAGGACACATCGACATGGACTAGTGGAGCCGGGGATCGAGCCGCCGATCGTCTGATTGAAGGACAACCCTGCTCACCACTAAACCACAGTCGCCCCAATAAACAGTATCATACATCATCATAAATACAGCTGTTCACTGACCATCTAACGGCTGTCACAGCAATTCTTGATTTGTGTCTATCTGTGGGAATAGGTGTGCCTGTCTCAAGTGTGTGTGCGTGTGTCCTGGATAAAGGCGTCACATTCACATGATCCACACTGACACAGCCGAGTCCCTCTTTCTGTCTCATGCAGCCTGCCTCTCTTCACGGGACCAGAGACATTACGTGCATCCCGATAGCATCACGTGTCAGAATATTCCTCTTCCTGACACATTCTCTCTCTCCTCATCTGTCACTCTCCTCTAACTCCAGTTTTTGTCCCTCCCTGATGTCGCTGCTGGGGAAGAATCTGGCTGTCTTTCTCTTCATTTGCTCCATTCCTGTCATCCTCTCTCCACCTTTTTCTCTCTCTATCTCCGTCTCCTTTGCCCTCCGTCTCCCTGTCTCCCCTTCTCACCCTCGACCTAACTCCTTGTCTTTCTTCCACTCCTTTTTCTCTCACCTTCTGTCCTCTTCCCTGTCTCCCACATCTTTCCCCTCTCTCTCCTCCCCCTCTGTCTCCCTAATGTTATATTAATAATGGAGAGGGTGCATGTTCAGCCAGACTTCATGAATTAACCATCAGATAGGGAGGAGTACTGAGGAAAGGAGTCGGGAGGAGTAGGGGAAAACGAAGTGGAGGGGGTGCGGCGAGGACGGGTGAGGAAAAAAAGGAGGCGCAGAGGGAACATGCAAGGGATGGAGGGGAGCTTATCTTTGCATCACACTTCAACACTCTCCAGCCTGCTCTGATCGCCTCTCCTCTCCGCCGTGCGCCTCCGATCTGCTTACACATCACTTCAGCCTTTACTCTGGGCTTGAGGGGAAGTCAGAAGGTCACACACACGGCCGGCTGTGTGTGTGCACGTCTCCGTGTGCATGTGTGTTTATGTCAAAATGACAGTTTGGGATGTTAATATTATATCAGGCCTGCAGTCTAGGAGCTGAGTGCCCTTGGACTGATAAAAGCTCTTCAGCCTCAGACCTATTAGACATCAACCAAGCGCTTCTAAACACTAAATGCCTAATGCATAGACAGTAGTTTCTGTTTGTGTGTGTGTGTGCACGCTCTTAGTATTGTGGGATGGAATGGAGCAGAAAGAGATCACATGATGGATGGGTCAGCAGATAGGCCAAGCCATCAGTCAAAGTCTATCAAGACCTTTCAAGATGCACGCTTTCTTACCGGCAACACATACACAAATATTGCTTTTTAGAGTCAAAGTATTTTTCTATAACCGTAGATAAATTTAAGAATAACTTACGTTATACTTTATTGAGGGCTTATAGGGACAGTTAACCCCAAAATTAAAAGTATATATGTTTCCTCTTTCCTATAGTGTTATTTATTCATTTGTTTTGGTGTGAGTTGCAGAGTGTTGGAGGTATTGGCCGCAGAGACGTCTGCCTTCTCTCCACTAATGGAACTAGATGGCACTCGGCTTGTGGTGCTCAAAGCGCCAAAAAAAAAAACACATTTGAGAAACTCAACAGCAAAGTCTCTTTCCAGAAATCCTGACCTGGTCACTCAAGATAATCCTCAGACCTTGTTGGGAGCCGTTTCATGTCGGAACTAGTTTCTTTCTACGGACCTACACCCGCCAACCAAATCCCTGTGCAGAAGGAAGCAAGCATCTTCTCATGGACAAGAGGCTCATAGCTAACCCGTACTGCTAGGTACCTAGCACCACTGTACTAGCTAACGTTAAAGCTCAGCTGAGGAGGACGCCAAATGTTTGCATCTCACGCTGTCACGAGCACGAGCCTCTCGTCCACGAGGAGATGCACACTTCTTTCTGGGTACAAATCTGGGACAGACATTCATGGCTACAAGACATTGTATGCTACTGGCAATGATCCCCTGGTTTTTCTACTTGCGCCGCCATGAGGTTACCATTTTTGTCTTTTAGGAAATATCTCAATAACTAATGTGATGAATTATCATGACATTTTGTATATCCATATTTCCCCCATAACTTTTCATCTAGTGCCATCATCAGGTCCAAATGACCAAAGACATGCAAAACCAATGACATCCCCATCAGCCTCAGCAGTCCTTTGTGGTCAGTTCTAATTAGCAAAGTTGAACATGCTAACGTGCTAAACTAACGTGTTGAACGTGGTAAACATCAGACCTGCTATACCACTATACCGTTAGCACGTTAGCATTAAGCTTCTCCTCTCTCCCTTCGGTAAGAGAAGCTGCTGTCTGAGCATTTTAGTTATCGACCCTGTCGATTGTTACTTGTTTTTATATTTATCATGGATAGAGATGAGTCTTTAATCTCATACAGTTATACAGTCAGGGCCATAAGTATTTGGACTGTGACACAATTTTTCAAATTTTGCCTATTTACACGACTGCAATGGATTTAAAATAAAGCAGTCAATATGGGGTTAAAGTGTCGACTTTCAGCTTTATTTCAGTGGAAATAACAAAACTATCCCATTAACTGGTTAGGAATTACAACCATTTTACACAGTCACCCACATTTTCAGAGGTTCAGAAGTAATAAGACAAACTAACATAATAGTGACTATAATGATCATTTTAAATACTTGGAGGAAAATCCTTTGCAGTCAATGATTGCCTGAAGTCTTCCACCCATAGTCATCACAAAATTAGTAATATAATCATTATATATTATTATAGTATATATATTCCACCCATAGTTATCACCAAACGCTGAGTTTCCTCCCTTGAGCTGCTCTGCCTTTACTGCAGCCTCCTTCAGCTGCTGCTGGTTTGTGGGTCTTTCTGCCTTCACTTGTATATGAAGTAAATGAAAAGCATGCTCACTTGGGTTGAGATCAGATGACTGACTTGGCCATTGAAGAATATTCCATTTCTTTGCCTTGAGAAGCTCTTGGGCTGTTCTCACAGTATGTTTTGGGTCATTATCCATCTGTACTGAGAAGCAGTCCAATCAGTTTTGCAGCATTTGGCTGAATGTGAGTAGATAGTATAGCCCTAAACACCTCAAACCTCATCCTGCTACTTCTATCAGCTGTGACATCATCAATGAACACCAGTGACCCAGTTCCATTGGCAGCCATAACAGACCCTAACCATGCCATAGCACTGCCTACACCATGTTCACCAGATGAGGTGGAACGCTTCGGATCAGGAGCCGTTCCTTTCCTTCTCTACACTTTTCTCTTCCCATCATTCTGGTAAAAGTTCATCTTGGTTTCATCTTCCAAAGAACCTTCATCTAAAACTGATCAACTTATTCAGATGTTTTCTGTAAAGTCTAATCTGGCCTTCCTGTTCTTCAGTGTTACCAGTGGTTTGCACCTTGTTGTAAACCTGTATTCAGATTCATGAAGGCGTCTCTTGATTGTAGACTTTGACAATGACACGCCTCCCTCCTCCAGAGTATTCTGGACCTCAGTATTCATGTTATGAAGGGTTTTCTTCACCAAGGAAATAATTCTGCTACATCTACTTTATATGTCTTCCAGGCCTTTTGGTGTTGGTGAGCTTGCCAGTACATTCCTTCTTTTTATGAATGTACCAAACTGTTAATTTGGTCCATCCTAATGTTTCTGCTATCTGCCTGATAGCTTTGTGTAGTTCGTCAGCCTTTTAATGGACTCCTTCACTTGCATTGACACCTCTTTGGTCCTCATCCTGAGACCTGGACCAGCTACCAAATACAAATTCATCATGTTGAATCATCTCCAGACCTTTTTATCTGCTTCATGTGTCATGACATAACGAGGGAACAGGCCACACCTGGCCATCAAACCGTTTGTAAGACAATTGTCCAATTACTTCTGAGCCTCAGAACATGTGGGGGACTGTGTAAAAATGGTTGTAATTCCTAAACGGTTAATGCGATAGTTTTCTTATATCCATTGAATTAAAGCTGACAGTCTACACTTCAACCACATATTGACTGCGTCATTTCAAATCTGTGTAAAGTTGTGAAAAGAGGAAAATAAGAAAAAATTGATGAGGTCATTACTGGACTGTTTCTGTGTTACTGGGTGCTCATGTTTCTGTTGGATTGAGTTAAGTGGTCTAAATATGAAAATTGTATTTTACTTTGAACGCATGTTTTCTGTAGGCTACCAGTCAAGGAAGAAAAAGTGTGTGTGTGTGTGTGTGTGGTGTTAAATGCCAGTTAAGAGTGTTTTAAGTAGGCCTAAGCATATCATGTGTGTGACTAGGACACTACTCAGGCACAACTCCTATTCTTAGAAGATTCCACTTCTTTCCAGGTGAGGGGTTTGAAAGGAGAAAGAAGCCTGTATATTTGAGGAACTGATGAAACAGATTAGTACCCATCCATAAAGAAAGTGTGATTTTTCTTTATATGTGCCTCTGGGAGATAGTGTGGAACAGTTAAAGATAAGAGGAGGGAAAGATAAAATCAGCAACAAAGCTTTTCATCAAGATGTGTGCACGCGTGTATATGAGTGTGTGTGTGTGTCTGTGTGTGTGTGTGTGTGTGTGTTGCATGGACCGGCAAGTCTGTGGTCCATCTCCCTGCAGTGTAGAGGATATCTATTAATACGTTCATCTGATTCATCTATAAATACATTTCTCCTCTTTCTCCTCACACTGGCTCACTGCAAACAAGCTTTGACAGTAGCCAGTTGGGTAAAGATATGCATGCGGATGGGGTGGTATGTGTGTGTGTGTGTGTGCTGTATGAAATGAACGTATGTGGTTCTTTGTTCTTCAGCATCAGGGTGTGCTAGCTTTCAGCATGGCGGACAACGCCTTGGGCCTCTGCTTAGTTTGGTCTCACGGAGGAAGAGAAGAGGAGGAAGGGTCCGTGGGTTTATTCTCCCGGACCACGATCCGTGGACCTCCCACAGGGGACCCAGTCCTCCAGTGCTCTTTGTGTGGGCTCCACAGCGTCCCCACGTATAGTAAATGTGCACTTTTTGCATTTTGCTGACTTGTCCACCAAACATTGTGTCCAACAAGTTGGAGTTATAGTCGGTGCACTCTTTGCCTCTCAGCTACCAATGCACATACAAAGCATTGCTCTTTATTTGTCCTGTGCCCTGGAGGACTCTTCCCACAACCAGACATCCAATGTTTGGAACAGCAAATGGAAAAGCTTT
>JACSYO010000005.1:0-85000 GCA_016806645.1 Ophiodon elongatus | reverse complement strand
ATTCAAATCGCTGCGACCCCCTGAGGGATGGTGTGCGTAGAAACAGGGCTAGCATTCAGGATAAATAGGCAGGCCGCTGAGGATTGTGGTGACCTTTTGTCTGACTCTTTTCATGTTCAAACACATTTTCAGCCAGAACAGACCCCCACCCCCCACTACCCCTCCCCCTCTCTTACTTGCATTTTGAAAGCAGTGTATGACACATCTGTGTGTGTATGTGTGTGTGTGTGTGTGTGTGTGTGTCATGGCAGTGATCATATAAGTGATGTCTCTGGTGTCTTTTTGTGTATTGCACATTCGTAATGCTTGTATCCTGTGGCTAAATTGTATGTGTGTGTGTGTGTGTGTGTGTGTCAGAGTTAGGAAGGCATAACCAATTGTGTAACAAAGTTTTTTTTGCAATTTATGTAATGCAGGCTCACATGTGAGCACACACACGTGCACTGTGCACATCAAAGCTCTGAGACAAACAGAGAGACACGGTCAGAGTTAGTTGCAATAGTTGGGAGGCTGAACAGAAGAGCTTTTTTCTTTTTTTCTTGCGTGAGCGTTATAAAATCAGACAGAATCAGTGAGTAAGAGACCGGGCTGGGAAGAAAATGCGCGACTAGCTGAGTAAATAAATGATTGCAGTAGCAGAAAGCAGATAGACAGGGATAGCGACAAAATGAGGGAATCAGGAGGGAGAAAGCGGATGGTAAAATAATAACAAGCAATGAGACAAACCAAGCAAGGCATGCAAAAAAACAACAGACGGTAAACCCGTTTAGATAGAGAAGAGAGATAGATGCAGACAGATGAAGAGAGATAGATGGGAGGGCAGGCAAATAAGAAAAGATGGAGCGAGAGGAAGCTTCTAAGGCAGAGCCGGGTGACTCAGTCATAAACTAACACTCTCAGTCAGGATAGAGGCATGGCAGGGCAGAGAGGGGAGAGGGAGGGAGAAGATGCAAGAGACAGAGGGAGCTGAGGGAGAGCGAAGGGGGAGGGGAGGGAGGGGGAAAAGGGAATTCATGATGCGATTCCGTTCTTTTCTTAATGCCCATCCTTATGTAAAATATGACCGGGCGTTTGGGATATGTTGTGTCGTGTGTGATGCTGAGGATCTTTGGTTCCACGCACAGCTCCTTGCTCGGGGTGAAGCCTCGTCTCACTCCGTGTGGCTCAACTTGCCGTTCTAGCGGAACGCCATCGGGGTCAGATGCATTTGAATTATATCAGAGTCAGAGATGGGTTGAAATGTTAATTCAGTGATTAGGAAAATGTTTTTCAGGGGATTCAACGAGAGCAGTTCCCTTCAGGACATCTGCCTCTTTCGGGCGTCACAAACCTTTTATTAGACTGGATGAACTGACCCTGCATGGTTGGTGACTGAGTGGATTTAGTGGACATACCTGGTTTGAAATAACATTGCCGTGGTTAACCTACACGAGGACGATGGTAATCATCTTTATTTTTTTTGAAACAAACAAAAGCCAACAATGAACTGTGCCATAGAACTCCATTGTATTAAAAACCCTTTGCTAGGAATGATCACTAGAGCACCTAAAGCTCCCGTTGGAGTAACGGTTGATAAAAACCTCAGTGCCGAGTTGATTCAGGAAATAGTTGAGCCATATATTTATGAGGTGTTTAAAGACTGAAATCTTGAGTAGGAACCAATGGGCTTGGAGCTGAGAGACAATCGAGAGACGGACCACCGCGTTGTTGGTTTTAGTCTTTTCACCAAGAAACAACATAGAATCATTCCATCCTGAAAGAAAAGTGCTGATGTTATGATATCCAGTACAGTTAATATCAGATGAAAAACGTTATAACTTCATTTTTGTTTTTTTCAATGCAAAAGCAACACTCACAACGTAAAAAACATAAAAACAGGTTTGGTGGAATGCAATGATGCAACCTCAGTCCAAGACTCTTCGGAACCTTTTTACCTTTTTTGGAAACTATTTAAAGCTGATGAATCAGTCTCAACTCTGTAGCTTCTTTCACCTCTTTGGAACATTTTTAGCATTTTAGCGATTTTTAATTTTTACTGCGTGCAACTTCACTGTTTTGGTGATTTGGTTCTCAACAGTTGGTTGTTTGCAGATGCAGCAGGCAAACACTAATGGAATGTACTCTACCTACCCAGCATCAGTCAGACAAAGCTAGAGACTAGCTGGTGAACATAGTGGAGCATTTAGCAGCTAAAGAGCCAGATGTTCTTTAAGGCTGGACTAAAGATTCCACTATTTGGATATTCGTTCATTGTTAGGTATTTGTTTTTTAAACTGAAGCTCCAAATATTCACTAAAATAGTATTCAATACAGCGCTAATATTCAGTCGGGAGTGACTATTGGACAGACATTTGTGTTTAGAGCGTGTTGTACCACCCCAAAGTGGACAAACAGGTTTAAACATTGCATGAAGTGAGACAAAAGTGTTACATGGATAAATGTATGGACAGAACTGAGGAAAGGTTTGGGTTCGCTTACAGGGCTGTGATTGTCTATAAAGCTAGCAATCTGTGTGTGTGTGTGTGTGTGTGTGTGTGTGTGTGTGTGTGTGTGTGTGTGTGTGTGTGTGTGTGTGTGTGTGTCCTTCACATACCTCCAGAACCTTCCATCCAACGTACTTCACATTCGGTAGGTGTATTGCTGGGGACACAAGGACGTGCAGGGCTCTATGGACTGGGTCCAGCATGTGGTCTTTAGCAGACCTCTACGGGCCACGGCTCATTGACTGTAGTTCACTGTTGCTGCTGGATGCAGGGTGTACTAAGGTTACGACTAAACTCTTCTTCACCTGCAGTCAGCGGGGTATGAGCAGCACTCCTCCAGCCCGCTTCAAAGGGCCACGCATTCCGAATGGCCACGTGCTTCGAACGAGCATGAAATTATGATCTTACCTGTATAGATAATCAAATGTATCGTTGTACCCCATGACTGTATACTTACTACGTGTATTTATTTAGATCAAGATTGGTGTCGTGACGTTAGCCACCGAATCAAACGTACAAGTTTCCCAACTGAATCCAGCCTCAGCTTAATGACGGTGGTAATGTTTTATCTCTTCTTGCTCCCTCTCAGGTCCTGGTGGTGCAGCAGTAGCTACCTCTGAACTGGATCCACTTCCTGTCTCCGGTTTATCAGCCACCTTTGCCTCGCTCGCCCCTCTCTCCATCCGTCCATCGCCCCTCTGTCCCCGTCTGTGAGTCTGTCAGCCCATCCGTCCGTCTGTCCATGGACTGGCCGTGACCCTGGAGGGAGGGGGACAGAAACGAGGAAAGAGCGGAGTTGCAGAGGAGTCGGAGGAGAAGAAAGCTGGATTCATTCAGACCTCACGCTTCTGAAGTGCCCCTGCTTGCTGTCCTTGATCCCCCTCACCCTCCTCCTCCTCCGGTTATGGAGAATTAAAGGAGCAGTGGGAGGCTAGGCCAAGACAGGGAGGAGAAGAAAATAAACAACCAATGCCCCTTTATTGCCCTTCAATGAAATAAAAAAAGGGTTTAGGTGTGATTATGATTACACATTTTTAAATAAGAAATCAAGACCGAACCAATATTCTCACTATTGAGCACATGAACAACCCTCCACCAAGCAAACGAAAGGGGAACTGAGTTGAGGACCGACTACAGGGCGAGAGGAGGAACAAAACAGGAAAAGACCTTACTGATATGTCAACAACAGCCACGATGGGCGAAATGGCAAACAGCGCGGTGGAGTTTTATCCCAAAGGGACGCGAGGCTCGGCCGGAGGAGGAAGGGCGGACGGCAGCATCGCAGGGGGAGACTTTGGGGTCACGGTGACGGAGCTCACGGAGCTGATGGAGCTCCGAGGGGCCGATGCCCTGCAGAAGATCCAGGAGAGCTACGGAGACACAGAGGGGCTCTGCCAGAGACTACAGTCCAGCACCACTGATGGTGAGCAGGCGTGGAGGGAGGAATGGTTGTTGAACTGTTGAGGAAGTAGATTGGTTGATGGATGAATAATGGAGGAGTAGATGGCTAGCTGGATGAATGGGTGAGAGCACATTTATGAAAAGACAGATGGAAAGAGTGGTTGGGTGGATGAGTGGATGCATGAATGGGTGAAGAGACTGCTGGCTCGCTGGATGAATGGATTTGTAGAGTGGATACAGGATCGAGAGAAGGAGTGGAAGGAGGGATGACATTGTACTCTTGGGTGGAGTCACACATTAACACCACCGCGTGAGTGGTGTTGCTGCAAACTGTCCAAATCATTCGTCTGATTTCTACACTAACACGCTGACAAAATGAGTTGATCACAAAAACTGAATGAATTCTATTTCACTCGGGCATTATTACTACATAAGAAGACTGGAGTTTTAAAAAAAAAATGCAACAATTTCACTGCAGTGCAGCACATCTCAGACAGACGGAGGCAGAAGGAATGAAAGGACTTCCATCAAACCATCAGAACACGTTTTGTTCTGCACTGTAATCCTGGCGGAGATGGACTCCTGGATCAATTGATTGGTGAATGGATGATGGGATTATGATGGCTGAATGAATGGATGGAAAGCTGACAGAGTAAACCCATAAATGGATGAATGTGTTAAAGTGGGCAAGGATTGACTAGAATCTCTAATAGCATAGGTCCATGTACAGAACTGCAACTTCTGATTACTGTCATTGTTTATATATCTGTATATCTATAGATATAGAGACTTACTTATTACATTTATATACAAAATGGCACTGAAATACTATAGTTTGTGTGTGAACACTAAGAAAAGTCACATTATACTAGTGTACATTTGACAGATGTACACTAGTTGCCGCCGCTATTTAAAATAGTTGATTATTTTTGGTTGGTCAACTAATCAATTAATTGACTAATCCTTTCAGCGCTAAATCGTTTAGTCTATTTCCATCTATTCTATTTTTAATGACAAATAAAGAATAATAATTGGAGCTGAAATGATTGGTCTGTTATTCGATTGACTGAAAATTAATAAACAACAGTTTTAATAATCCAAGAATATAAAGTAATTTTTCAAACCAAAATGGTAAACATTCTCCCAGCTTCTAATCATTGTAAATTTCTTTGGATTTTGAATTGTTGATCGGACATGTCTTCATGATTTGTAGATCATTGTAAAAATAATCAATACTCTATAATCTATATAGCCTATAGTGAAAATAATAATGTCTCTAGTTGATATAATAATGCCAATGAAAGATTTGTAATGACTACTGAGGGTAGAATTTGGTTTTCTGTGTGTGTGTGTGTGTGTGTGTGTGTGTGTGTGTGTGTGTGTGTGTGTGTGTGTGTGTGTGTGTGTGTGTGTGTGCGTGCATGCTAACTGGGGTGTGTCACCACACTACGCCCACTCCTTCAACTAGTTTGTAGCCTAGCAACACAACAGCGGAGAGAAGTTGGCTGAGAAAGTCAGCGAGAGGGAGAGAGATGACTGAGAGCTGTGAGGTGGTGAGGAACAGAGAGGGCTGAATGGAGCAAGAGAGTGTGTGTGAGATGGAGAAAAGGTGAGAGAGTTGGTGGGTGTTAAGTTGCAGTAAGTCTGTGTTGAGTGTTGCTAATTTGATACTGCGAGCTGGTCAGGAATCAGTGCAGCCGGTCCCAACAAAGCCAGCGTATACATACACACAGAGTCATGTGTCTGCGGTTGTCCCTACAACGCACAGTTGGCAAACAGCCGACACGGACACACACTAACGCTGCTCTCCACTTGGACAGGTTTCTTCTTCCCTGCGCTGACTCCCACGGAGGACATATGGTGTCCTCTGTGGTGACGATCCAGCCAAAGAGCAAACACTGTTGAAGGAGGATGTTTCCCACCTTGTAGAAATCTAATGTCATTGCTCAAAACTGACCAATCAGAACTCTCAAGACCAAAACTTGCAAATCATACAAACGATTTATCATAACAAAGAATATAAACTAAGAAGTCACTGTGGACGCGCGGTGAGTTAGCCAGTGACATCGGTCGTGTTCACGTGGTGTGAGCTGCTGTGAAGTAAAAAGGGTTGCAGGCGAGCCACACTGGAAGCTGGGGCCATTATCTCAGGAGGAGCTCTGGGCCCTCCTCCTGCCCCGCCTCCTCGGCCTGCTTCGTCCCCCACCCATCCTCAGCCCCCTTGGTACCTGACACAAACAGGCACAGCAGGTCAAAGAGGCATATATAGGCTCGGGGATCACAACGTCAGAATTCAGTGCACAGGGGCATGTGGAAATGACGTTGTCTTTTATTTTAATGTGTCGAATGTCAAGGTCATGGCCTGAAGAAACAACAATTATCTGGCTTCGGGACTGCAGTCAGGCTCCTCTGACACCTTAAAACCAGCACAGGCAAACCACAGTTAACAGACACAAGCAGTCCAAGTAGGGACAGAACTCACACCAGATATTTTCTGCTCCAATTCAATTCAATTTATTTTATTTTGTACAGCCCAAAATCACAAATTACAAATTCTCCTCAGAGGGCTTTACAATCTGTACACATACAACATCCTCTGTCCCGGGACCTCTCATCGGATCAGGAAAAACTCCCCCAAAAAATCCTTTTGGTGTACAAGCTGTCCAGATGGGTGAACAACGAAGCAAGATCAGTGGTTTAGAGAGGTATGCTGAGCCTGAAGCCAGAGTCTTCTCCGTAGGCAAAGGGACAACATCTTGGTATCGGAAGTGTTCTAGTTTCCATTTGTAGAGTCAAGCTGGTCTCATCCTGCATCTGTAGCTATACCAACAAACCATAATGCGCCATAAGTCACGATTTCATATGTTATCCACGTAATCTTGAATGAGGAAGTATAAAGACCGACCAACAAACAGCGCCCTCAGCCAGGAGGCCGTTGTTTGTTCCTCTTGGGAAGCGAGAATTCAATGTTGATTTGTTTGTCACCAAACTTGCACAATTTAGTTACAGCACTTAGTTATTTTAACCCAAACCTTGATGTTTTCCCAAACCTAACAACACCAAGTAGGTTTGTTGCCTAAACCTAACGGAGTAGCGTTAGTTTCCTGTAAAGATGGTTTATTAAAAATGTATTTTAAAAAGACCATATGCATGTAATGAGTGGAAATTGCAGGTAAACAGTCCGTGTTTGTAAATGTAATCTGTGAACCCCCCTGCTAGCATCTGACGATGATTCCGTTTTTTATTGTTTTAAAATGAGCCTGTCAACCGTCTACTTGTGAAACAATCTGGTCGTACACGTCGTCTCTCAACTGAAGTACCAGTCTCACATCTCAAGTTGCTGATCAGCAAGCGCTAAGAAAAGTAAGCCCGGATATCTGCTGGCTGCACCACAACCCCAGAAATATAGCCCCTAGGCCCCTAGGCCCCTAGGCCCCTAGGCCCTTATGCCCCTAGGCCCTTAGGCCCCTATGCCCCTAGGCCCCTGAGGCTTATCTGTCATCAGACCGGCTCTCGGGTTCTGACATTGCTGCAGACCGAACCTTCTGGACCAGGTTATGTTCAGAGATTTGGATTGAAATCGGCTCTAAAAAGCATCTTTCACTAATCATCTCTTTTGGAAACAGCGTCACCATTCTTGCAGAATACGTTACATAAAACTTGTTGAGCCGTAACATTGCATGAGTAATAGCACCGAACGAAGGCGATGCATCATCACAGGAACCTTCATCTTGGTGATACAGAAAATCTGAGCAAGAATTCTGTATGCGGCAAGTCTAATTGTTTTCCTGTTTGCTTCAGGTAATATTAACTCTTTATATTTTACACAGCATATCATCAATACATGAAAAGAATGATGAAGGCACAGCAACTTCATACTCAAGCACTATGGAAGATGTTTGGTTCTGATTCGCTAAAGTCCGTTTCACACTGCCGGTATTGCAGATAATAGAACACCGAATAGAAAATGTATTAGTCAATTGATATTTATCACAGATAATATGCAATAAAATCAAATAAAATTAATTTGACTTTTCCACGTATCCTTCATTATGGGACAGTGTCAGCTGTGCATCCGGTCCATTATTTTGAGTCACATGATGCACCGAACGACAGGCACACTGGGGTCAGTCAGAGTTGGGGGTGCTTGAGAAAGTTATATATAATATAATGATGTCATAGTAAAACCTGCACTACATTCATGTTTTTTGCTTTAATTTGAATGGCCAGGATAATTTATATTCAATAGTTATTAACAACATGTTACACCATTTTTCAGGTCTCCCCTGGGCTTTTAGAGGGCTTAGGGGCCGTGCAGCCGTTGGGGTACAAGGGTTTTTGACGTAAAACCATGCAATTTTACCAAGACAAAACTTTGAATAATTCCTTTATTATTTACATGTATCATAGCCTCCTTTGAACATGTAATTCTTCTTTGCTCTGTAACATCATATTCTGTAAATCAAAAGAGCAAGGGTTTGGTTTATTATCGCGCATTAGTAAACAGCCAGTTGTGGCCTGGCATTTTAAGAGAATGACTGGTAGATGATTCGCTGCTATATTATGTCCTGCTTTTGCAAGAAGTGAACACTGTATCGATAAATTACAGCACCCTCGCTCTCACCCCCCACCCCCTCCATGTTGTTTTTACGCACCGTAAAAAACCTGCTGCAATGGCAGCGAAAACTCTGATTTTAGAAGAGAAAACTTCAATGCTATATGTCGAAGCCGTCTCAGCGACTACAGTCAACAACGCGGAGCTAATGCACGAGGACTGTGAGGAGGGAGTGAGGCAGTGAATGGATGACCCATTGCCAGGTTACTATCAGTGAAGACACAGACATTTCATACAGGAGACAAGCGAGGAGACAAGCGAGGAGACAAGCGAGGATCCAACGATGCGCATTCCCCACATGGAGGTTCATATGAGACAATAGAAAACATATTCTAATAATATATATATTAAATTTCCATTGCGCTTAAACTATAGGCCTTCAGAAAAAACAGGCCTCCCACTTCCCATACCAAAGCCAAACACCCCCGATTCATGAGAACGCACACAGAGCCTGATGAAGACAGTCAGGGTTAGCAAAGAAAGCTAATAACCAGCATCGTGGTACCCGTTACCTCTGATGGGGGTTTTAGATTTTGACGGGCCAGATAACGCAAAGACAGACTGGCTGTGTGGAAGTCGCTCCGTCGTTCAGCCCTCTGAACAGAGGCGTCTGACAGCACAACTAAAGCTGCTGTCTCTTCTTAGTCTGATTACAGTCAAAGTGATCACAGAGGAGCAACATGATAGATTAATCGATTGAACAATGTGGGTATATACAGTAGAGAAATAGACAACAGGAATGCATATTATGTTGCAACACAAATAGATATGACACACACACCGGGGTGAACGTACCACACGCCTGTACGATGTGATGCATCATCTGTAATACGATACACAGAGCAGAGTGGGGTTAAACCAATACAGAACGGGATCTTTCCACACACACACACACAGATATGGATACCACAGCACTGCAGTATGTGACCATCAAATCCACAATGTAGAGATAGAAAAGAGGAGGCGGAGAAACGATGAGAAGGAAAAAGAGGGAATGAGAGGAAGAGAAGGAGTGTGTGTGTGCGTTTGTGTGTGTGTGTGTGTGTGTGTGTGTGTGTGCGTGCGTGCGTGCGCGTGTGTGTGTGAAGGGGGGGGCGAGCTAGAACAGCTTGCCGCATTGTCAAGGACACATCAAGGAGAGATTGAGAGAGGGAGAAAAAGAGAGGAGGAGAGCCAACGAGAGAGGCTGTGGAAGAGGATGAGGAGGAAGGGATGAACGACGGGATGGGTGAGAAATGGAGGGAGGGACTAATGCTAGGAGGATACAGCTCACTACGATTACTCAGCATAAGGCCTGTTGTCTCTCTCGCTTTCTCTCTCGGCCTGTTGAGCCTCATATTGCTCCACATCGCTGGGAGCTACACACTGGACCGGGATATCTACCAACACACAGGCAAACAGACGCAAAGATAGTCACCGATCTTGGCCAACCACAGCATACAAACTGCCATCCCCCCTCTCCCCAACAGCCAATCAAAAAAAAAAAAAAAAAAAAAGAAAGCTCTGCTCCAAACCTAGCACACTGGAGGAATGACATCACCTGTTGCTGGGCAGAAACCTGTTAGAGACAGGAAGCCTGGACCTGATATCATGGTCACCATGGAAACTGAATTACGTAGGGGTGAGGTTGAAGGGGAGAGAATGGTGAGGATGGAGATGAGAGAGTTTTGAAGGAGGAAAGGGAAGTTTGAATGTGTTCTTAACTAGTTTACTGGCTAGAGAAAGATTGTCTCGTAGGTTTTGGCTTTTTTTGTGGTGATTCTTCTTTCTGCTGATGGTGCACGTGTGTCTTGGCATGTCCTAGTGATAAGCTACTACCTGCTAAACAGTGCTGTTTGGACTTTTATCTCCACTTCTATGGATGATGGTGAACCATTCAAAGGTCAATGATTCACAGAATTCTTTCTAAAATGAAATAAACCAAACCTTTTTTTATTTAAAATAGCATCAAAATGTTGAATTGTGAATTTGCCACGTGTGTGCAGATGTGTTTTGTTTTTATTCCTCCTGGCATGTGAATTTTGCTTTAAGGGAATTTTTTTTTTCTTTTACAGAAAGACATTTGTAACATCTCAGCCTTTCTTATTTCCTTCCTCTTTTTTCTCCCTGGATCTCTCTCTCTCTCTCTGTCCCATCCTCCTCCTCCATCTCTCAGGTCTCAGCGGGGATCCTGTTGACATGGAGCGTCGGTACACAACGTTCGGCCAAAACTTCATCCCCCCGAAGAAGCCCAAGACCTTCCTGGAACTGGTGTGGGAGGCCTTACAGGACGTCACACTCATCATCTTGGAGGCCGCTGCCATCATCTCCCTTGGCCTCTCTTTCTACCAGCCTCCTGGATCAGAAAGCGAATGTGAGAGCAGGGGCAGAGGGAGCTGGGGAGGATGGTTTGGGAGGGTGTGACAGGAAGTGGGGGAGTAAGCAAAATAAGGGGAGAGACATAGACAGGTAACAAAGAAGATGAGTCATCATCAGCATCCAGTATCACCCTATAGTATCCTGGGGGGGAGAGGGGAGAGGAATGAGACAGGGAGAAAGCTATGGTTGTAGGAAGAGAAGAATGTTTTGGCTTTTCATAGAGCAAGGTGAGAGCTAAAGTAGAGGGACAAGGATGAAACTTAATATTAAATCAAGTGTATGTATCTGTAACATATAGTAGAGGAGAGACATAGATAGACCCCCTAAAAAAGAGAGCAAAATCCATAAAAATCTAATCTGCTGGTGAAGACCATAAGATGCTGTCAAAAGGCTAGTAAGTGGACCTCAAGGTCCACTTACTAGCCTTCCACTACTAGACTACTTTTGACTGGGTTAAAGGTGGAGTCAGTGATTCTGGAGAAACATTGTTGATGTGAACTCAACAAACCAATACCCCCTCCAGTTTTACCGTCCCTCTCGCTCCCACTGCCTTTCTCTTTATACATCCATGTCCTTTCCGCTGTCCTGTGTGTACGAGCACATTGCTGATTAGCTGGAATAGTGGTGTGCTCCATAAATGTATTACGCATTTATGCAGCTAGGGCCGTGTAAAAAAACACTGCATTTTTTTTCAGCACACACTCAGAACGAACAGCTCGGGGACCGTGAGAAGATATTCTCTGAATTTGACAAAATGTGTATTGGATTGGAATCACAGACTAGATTTCCACGAATTAACTTTCATACTCAAGAGTCATAAAGTCAGCAAACTGATTCAGGGATGTCAGTTACACAGCAACATATACCTAAGATTTGCTAACATTAGCCACTTATGCTACTGGTTAGACCAGACCAAGTAACACTGTAGCAGGAAACCCCCTGAATGTACTGAATTGTGAAATGAACTATTATTGAATATATGAACTGAAATATTCAGATAATATACAGTTATAAAACTCAACAGTAGCACAAGTAAAGAAGAGTTCTAAAGTCGGCAAACTGATGTAGCTATGTAAGCTACATGTTGGCAAATATTAGCCACCATAAGTTACTGTCATACCAGGTTAAGTCAAGCAGCAAAACCCCAGAGTTTATTGAATTGAGCAACACTTCATGGGTAAGTAAAGTGTTTACGGTGCAGAGGAAAGGGTGTCATGTCATGTCTTGTCACATGTTCTGAAGGTGCATTGCTGCCAGCAACAAACAGGCACATGAAGAATGACCTCATCGGTCCTTCCTGTCCGGTCTTCCATATTTTCTTTCTACTGTGACGAAGTCTTGACTCGCCCAACTCTGAAATTTGGGAAAGTCCAATGACATCATTCTGCATAGTGATTAGCCACGTGCCTCTGTTTGTTGCAGGGAGAGTGTGTACTTTCGTAGCAGTACGCTTAGTTTTTAGGATAAAGGGCTGTTGGACAAATGGGACATTTTTTGAACTATTGCGGTTTCGGAATAATGGGCCGTCGGAACAATGGACAATCCCCAGGGGAAAAATGTTGAGGGAGGTACACATCAAAGTATCTGCAATCTCTCTTTGAAGTGTTTGAACACCTCAGTGCAGAGAGCCAATAGAGAAATAACCAAGTTTTACCAAAGCTTATGAGTCGGCTGGGTCGACGCTGCTATATCTGCCTCAGATGTATTAAAAAAACAGAATTTTCTAAATCAAAATACTTTCATCAAAAATCCTTAAGTGTGATTCTTATCTCAGAAAGCAGATTTTTCTGTAGATGGTGTTAATAAATTATCACACATATACTCTGTTCATGTTGTTTGGGTAAATCAGAAATATCTTCAGTGCAATGATCTAATCATCTTTATTGGTCTCATGGTTAGAATATGGAAATACACAAAAGCTGAAGGAATAAAAAGCAAAAGGGATTGCCAAATTGTTGTCATTAGCTGTCTGGGTGGGTTTACCAAAGTAAGAGGTGATGATAGAGAGGAAGTGGGCTCTGAACAGAAGGACACTGCTGCTGTCTGAAACCTCACAGTGCGCCTCAGATAACAGCAGCACATCCAAACTATCCTCACATTCTTTTCGTGAGGAAGACATAATCATTTGTAGTCATGCACCGTTTGTCATGAAGCTTTCTTTAACTTTGTGAATGGTAGTAAACGATATGAGGAGAAACACTAACTGTAGTTCAATCAGGAGAGACTTGTTTAGAATTTAACAATAATTTATTACAATTATATAACCTTTGAATAGTGCAAAGTCTTTGCTGATTGGACTCAATCCTGAAATAGGATAATCAAGGGGTAGTGACGCTGAGGTCTGATCAGGCAGAATCCTCCCAGAGTCCAGACACTGGTGGTGGTGGTGGTGGTGAAGAAGGTGGTGCTGCAATCTGATGATGGATGAGGAGCATGGCTATAATGCTGACTGGAGGTGACTGGGTGGAGGAGGGTGGAGGTGACTGGGTGGAGGAGGGTGGAGGTGACAGGTTGGAGGAGGGTGGAGGTGACTGGGGTGGAGGAGGGTCAAAACTGTTTTGAGCTGAAATGATAACTGACAGCAGCAGAGAGGAGAACCTATTGTTTGACAGCAACGATGTGATTGGCTTAAGGAAACTGTGCAGCATCTGGTTGGTTAATTTAAAGTGAATGCCCCCAATCAGCTGATAGAGTAGTTACATGGAGAAATAGAGACTGAGATTATGAATGAAAAGTAGTGTAGAGAGTGTCTTCCTGACTGAACTTATGCTTAAGCTTCATTTAGATGAGGGCACTTGGCTTAGCCTTAGCTCATACGCAAATGTCTTCCCGAGGTTTTCATATCAGTCAGTTTTTTACCATTTATTTACATTTGGATCAGATTTCTTTCCATCTTAAATTTGATAACCAAACTATCCATACCACCAACCTGCTGATTCTTCAGGTGGGTTAAATACTATTTGATTCAGTTGTGATATCATGAGTACTTCACAAAATATCCAACCCACCTTCCCTCCATCCCCTCTGCCCAGCTTGTGGAGAATTGTCGGGGTCTGCAGAGGATGAAGAAGAGGGTGACACCGGCTGGATTGAAGGCGCGGCCATCCTGCTGTCTGTTGTGTGTGTCGTCCTGGTGACGGCGTTTAACGACTGGTCCAAAGAGAAGCAGTTCCGCGGCCTACAGAGTCGGATCGAACAAGAACAGAAGTTCACTGTGGTGCGTAAAGGAAATGTCATCCAGATCCCCGTGGCTGACATGGTGGTGGGGGACATGGCTCAGGTCAAATACGGTAAGGAGACTGTCACAAACGCTTCTTGTATAAAAGAGCAGCTACAAATATTTTTTTACTGTTAATTAATCAATTCATTTCTAATTGAATGATTAATTGTACACCTTATATGCTATCTAAAGAAATAACAAATGAAGCTACAAGAAGAAAAACTGATTTGAAATTTGAAACCCCTCCTCATTAGAGCACTCTTTTCACCTTTGACTAAAAATGGTAAAACTGGGGTTCGCCTGCATGTGTAGGAGAAAAATGATCAACAAGCTCTTTTTTAAAAGGACATTTGTGTTCGTGTACGGGTCAAAAAAACGAGACATAATGTGGCAATTAGTAAAGTTTAGAGGTATTGGTATTTGGAATGTTCCCCTTTGGTCAGAGTCAGGCCAGGTGTTTCCCCCTGCGTCCACACTGTATGCTTAGCTAATCACCCCCTGGCTGGACGCAGCTTCATATTAGAGTGGTATTGTCCTTCTCATCTAACTCTCAGCAAAAAAGCCTATTTCCTACCGTATTGACTGTTTCTGCTATACCTGTACTACGTATCTCTGTAAAATGTAGTAGTAAGTATTACCTAATATGTCCACAAGAGATGCTAATTCACATGACATCTATTGTACTTCTGTCCATCCGGGGAGAGGGATCCTCCTCTGTTGCTCTCCCGAAGCTTTCTTCCCTTTTTCTCCCCTTAAAGTTTTTTTTGGGGAGTTTTTCCTGATCCGATGTGAGGGTCAAAGGTCAGAGGATGTCGTATGTGTACAGATTGTAAAGCCCTCTCAGGCAAATTTGTAATTTTGGGCTATACAAAATAAATTGAATTGAATTGAATAAATACATAAATGTCCCTTTTGACATGTCTCAACCCAAAAAGGACATCAACTACAAGGGGAATCAAACAGTGATCTGTGCTGGTCTGTGTTCAGGGGACCTGCTGCCGGCTGATGGTATCTTGGTCCAAGGCAACGATCTGCAGATAGATGAGAGCTCTCTCACAGGAGAGTCCGACCACGTACGCAAGTCTGTGGATAAGGACCCCATGCTGCTCTCAGGTTTGTTTTCACAGTTTGGATTTTTGGTAGACAAAATAACAGAAACACTTGGCTCTTTGTGTTAATATTTCCCATGTGTATAAATACATAAATGAGCATGCCTGGCACTAGGCTATAATGCAGTGAGATTCATTTTAGAAATCGTCAGATTTATATAACATGCATGCTGGTTAAGACGGGGTACGAAACATTTTGATATGTAAATTGGACTTATTGATTTCTATGAATTTGTCATGTGATTGTCTTGGTTGTTGCACTCTTGTTGTAAGCCTATATGTGCCGAACTCCAGGACACTTAAATCAACTAATACATCAAACATGGGGGTGGGGTGGGGGGTAACAAGATAATAATGTATTTATTTAGTTTTAAAACCAACTCTTTATTGGAAGATCTTTGAAGAAACTAAAGGTAGTGGAACAGAAGCTTATCAATAAGTGCTGTAGGAGCTCATGGTACGACTAGGAACTAGCCAGCGTTTTACTTTAGCTTAAGCAGTTGGTGTTGGATGTTGTTGCCCACAATATTTTCCAAACTATTTAAACTAAAGACAGGAAGTTATCACCTGACTCAGCAGTTCCCCTCAAGCTCTTATAGCCGTTTTCAGTAAATTCCTTTCTGTTTTGATTCACTGTCACTGCTCTCATAAAGCTCCTTTCCAGCCACAGAATCCTTTTTTCAATAAAAAAGATTTGGTAAACCTGCCTACCACCAAACAGCAGGCAGACAAAGCTATCGATCACCTGGTAAACCAAGTGGAGCATTTAGTAGGTTAAGAGTCAGACATTTTTCTCAGGAGTTGGTGAAGACAAAAACAGAGCAAAAAGAAGAGTGAATATTGGCCTTAAATTTATACGGTGGCCGGAGCCACCACTCCAAAAATTATTATAAAGTTGCTCTGTGTCTGCTGGATGTGTAAGTAAGCAATTGTTAACATTTAGCATCTTAATAAGGTGATAATATGTTTGTGTGGTGTATACTGCCCCAAGTGTCCAAAAATCTAGTCAGTCAGGTTTAAAACTGAAATCTGACCTCAGTGTATAGTTGACTCTAAGTATGTCCAATAAAATAGCTTTGTGACTTATAAGAAAACAAAACACAAAGGAGAAACCTTTAGTAAGTATCTCTGGGTTTCCTATTAAATGAATAAAAATAAATCCCCATAACTTCAGAAAAAAGCATTGTTTGGCAAATGATGAACTTTAAGACGACCAGGTATGGCTCGCTTTCCTGTCAACACCAAAATGACTCAACGAGACAAGCCTTCTGTAAAACTATTTGACCAAACTCGTTATTGTGTGAGACACTTGCCAGATGAATTGGGTGCACTCCAAAGGGCTTTATCTTTTTTCAAATTTCCTTTTTCTTCTGCCTAAATGATGATGTATCGAGTTGAGCTGAGCTCAAGTGGCGAGAGCAACACAGGCCATCCATCATATGTTCCGCATGAACAAAACCTTACAAAGAACCTTGCAAAAAATGTGCAATATCACAAGTTGTTGTTTCATATCTGTGATTATTTGGGGATGCCACTTTGCAAGCACCATTGATTTCTTAATTGAATGTAAACTAGTAATTTATTTGGACCTTAAGGTACCCATGTGATGGAGGGCTCGGGCAGGATGCTGGTGACGGCTGTAGGTGTCAACTCGCAGACGGGCATCATCTTCACCCTACTGGGTGCTGGAGAAATAGAGGAAGAAGGGAAGGACAAGAAAGGTATGTGAAAGAGAGAAACCAGTAGAGACACAGAAAATTGACAGATTTTTTTGGTAAAGACACGCACCTTTATAGTAGTTTTTTCTACTCATATAGCAAGATGAACAGACTATTTAGTAAGATATAAGAAGCACAAATGGTTTTGTTCTTAAATTATGCAATCCAGTAGAGGAAGTAAACAGATGCTTAGAAAACCCAGGAAAGAAGACAGTCTTTCTCTTAAATGTCCACCATCTCTATGGTTGAATACCTCAAACTGCTTTTGAGTCAGTTAACATGTACTCACACACATGGATGGATTACTGAACGGGCCACCAGGCACAGGCCCAGGTGTCCCTGAACCTTGGGCCTCAGAACCACTGTTTGAAGTAATATTTCTGCAATTCAATCAAACAACGAGAAAGAGATTCATAACGACCACAAAGACACGCAAAGCAACTACAAAGAGACGTAAATTTACTATAGAGAGACTCTAAATTACTACAAAGACACACAAAGCCACTACAAAGAGACTCTAAATGACTACAAAGACACATAAAGCAACTACAAAGAGACGTAACATTATTATAAAGAGACTCTAAATTACTACAAAGACACACAAAGCAACTACAAAGAGATGTGAAATGACGACAAAGAGATTCATAATGACCACAAAGACACGCAAAGCAACTATAAAGAGACTGGAAAGGACTACAGAGAGACTCAAAACAAAGACACACAAAGCAACTACAAAGAGATGTTATATGACTGCAAAGAGACTCAAAACAACCATAATAACACACAAAACAGCCATAAAGACTGGAAAAAATGCCTACAAAAAGACCACAAAAAGTTTACAAAGAGATGCAAGAAGACCACAAAGATGTTTTTTTTACATGTTTGTGCCCAGGGGCCCGCTGTCTCATAATCCGTCCATGCACACGTATATCACAGCCTGTGTGTGTGTAGAATTAATTGGGTGCCTAACTGATTTCAGATAAGAGCTTCAACAGGAAACACACCAGTTTAACCTCATCGATAATTTAGCCCACATCCTCTTCATCCCTCTTGTTCCCATGCCCCCTCTCTCTGCTTATCCATTTTTCTCTATTTCTCTCACTTGGTCTCTTGTTTACCCCACCGCTGTGCCTTCTTCCACTTTCCTATCCTTCCCTTTGCTTTCCCCTGTTTTTCCTTCCCTCCCTTAATCTGAGAGAGAGAGGCTGCAGATTGAATCAATTATTGAAAGAGCAGGGGAGAGCGAGGGAGCCAGTGAGATTCAGGGAAGAGTGTTGGTTGGTCAATGCATGAAGCATTAGTCTGTGCTCAAATTTGTTTTGGAAGGGCCCTGCAGTCAGAGTAGAGCTGGAGACAACAACAGAGGCTACACATACTTTCAGAAGCACTTAAGTTTAATATCATTACCAGTGCACTCTTCCATGTCTCTACCACTGCAGTTCTCACTGATGCATGGGAATGTGTGTAGCATTGTTGGCATCTTGAAAAGTAGAAAACATATAAAGCTTCTTACAATGCAAAATTAGCTCATGATGCTTGTTTTAAGAAAGAAAATATCCTCTTATCGCTTGTTTTCCAAAGTGTTGCACGCTAGGATGTTTTGCGCTCAGTGCAGCAGCCTCTGTGGGCTAGATCATTGAGACTGGAGCTAATAAATTATTCATAAGACTTCTACAAATGCCATAACTTGTTAGTTTTTTTCCTCATGCAATGTGGGTTTGCTTTGGGGTTATATATTGTTCTTTTTGAATTGTCTCTCATTTGAGATTGAGGTTATATTCTGTTCATTTTTGACATTCTATATCATCATCTACAGGCATTCTGCTAGCACAGTTGTGCATACAAACACCTTCACTACTTGAGTTTTTTATTCTTCCCTCTTTGCTCTCTTTCGTTTTCCCTTTTTGCCAAATCCTCTCACGTGCCCCAAAACCTTCCTTCCTCACACATTCCCCAAACAGAGGACAGTACTCAGTTGCTCATCTCTACAGATGCCAGTTTCAGCACAGTCACCAATGGTATGTGAGCACACAGTTGTCTGCCTGCCCCGCTCCTTTCCTCAGCCAATGAATGGACCCCAGCACACAGTGCAGTGAAAGTGACAGTGACCTATGATGGACTTACACATATGAAATATGTCTCTCAGTCTCCTGACCCGGTGTATGAAGATGTGTGAACCTCTATTATTCTTCCCTGTAGTATTGTTACTTCGTGTTTTTCTGTCTCTCGAAGTGTGTCTTTGGCTGTCATAAAATCGAAAATATCAACTGTTTTTTCAGCATATGAATATGCACACATGTGAACACTTGCCTCTCTATGTACCCATGTGTCTAAATCCGCCTCCCTTTCTCTCAGGAAAACAACCTGATGGAGCTGTGGAGAACAATCAGAACAAAGGTAAAGGCTCATGAGGCGGGCATGTGTGTGTAGAGCTTGGTTTGGATGTCGGAGCTTACTTCATCTGCAGATACGGGGCTGAAGAGAGTGTATATGGGTTTTTTTTGTGTGTGTGTTTCAGCCAAGAAGCAGGACGGGGGTGTTGCCATGGAGATGCAACCCCTGAAAAGTGCAGAGGGAGGGGAGGTAGAGGACAGAGAGAAGAAGAAGACCAGTGTTCCGAAGAAAGAGAAGAGTGTGTTGCAGGGCAAGCTCACCAAACTAGCTGTTCAAATTGGCAAAGCAGGTAAAGAACCATCTGTTTCACACCCTTTAAGAAGTCGTGAGGGAACTATCGTAGAGTCCTCTCTGTACCACAGCGCTACTGGGGCAATGACGTATAGCAATGCGCTCTCTGAATATGAGAAATTAATTGTGGGAGTTGTGTGAAACTTTGCACATAAGGTGGGAAGATTCATACTTAGAAGGATGTTTTATTACTGCTCAATAACATACATATTATTGGGCGACTGTGGCTCAGTGGTAGAGCAGGGTCAATCAGAGGATCGGTGGTTCGATCCTCGGCTCCGCTAGCCCATGTCCATGTGTCCTTGGGCAAGACACTTAACCTAAGCTGTGAATGTCAGCTACTCCTGATGGGTACCTTAGCCCCTCCCATCAGTGTATGAATGGGTGAATGATGTCATGTAGTGTTAAAGCACTCTGAGTGGTCGGAAGACTAGAAAAGATCTATACAAGTACAGGTCCATTTACATGTAACAGATGATATTCTCAAGTGCTATAAACCGTGCTGGAATATGAAACCACAGGTCGAGGAGTGGAGTGAATGATGAAGCACAGTGTGGCTCTTCGTTCACCAGGCATACATCACTTCACCTCTTAGTCGACCAAGATTCCTTTAATCAATTAGTCATCTTTTATGCTTTTTCATCCCGAATAACTTATTTCCAAACAACGTAAGAGCACATCTTTGGTAAACACAAGATTTAAAGTGGTGCTTTTGTGGGATTCTTTGTAGAGAAACCAAAAATCGATTAGTTGACATAATCGTGTGAGTGGTAGTTGACTTCTTTGGTCGAGCTCTGGCCTTATAGATATTAGATAGATAGTCTGAGTGACTGATTCCCTTCTTTGAATCCCCCGCAGGTTTGGTGATGTCGGCCATCACCGTCATCATTCTGGTGCTGTTCTTCGTCATCAACACGTTTGTCGTTGAAGGTCTGTGTGTAAACAACGTCCCGAAAAGACACACGTACTATCCCAGAATGCACCTCTTTAACTTCCTGGCACATTTTACAGTCACGATATTTACCACTCTGCTGAGTAGGACTCACTCTCAATATGTAGTATGGTGTGTGTTGCAGGTCACACGTGGCTGGCAGAGTGCACTCCGGTCTACGTCCAGTATTTTGTCAAGTTCTTCATCATCGGAGTCACTGTGCTGGTCGTGGCCGTCCCAGAAGGCTTACCTCTCGCTGTCACCATCTCTCTGGCTTACTCTGTCAAGGTAGACCCACCCACCCACTCTCCTGAATGCTGAGCAAATGGCTCTTGAACCACTGTAACTGTGCACGGAGACCAGGTGAAGGAATGCATCGCCCCCTCACCTTTCAGAATCCTACTTTTACACTCCTCACTTTTACAGTCTCAGTTTGATTTCCTCACTAAAATCTCTCTAAGCTGTGTCTTATGACTGTCGCGCAGTCAAAATCCAGATGATGGAAGAGAGGAGATAATAAAAAATGTTATACATGCGGTTCTGAGTTCAATTATTGCCGTGCAATAAGAGCAATAATCTTTATGAGTAGCGGTGAGAGCCCTATGGGCTTTCTTGCTCCAAGCTTCCCCTCGACATCCAGGGCTGCATTCTCTGTGGAGGTGGTTGGGGTCGTACGCAGCCCGAGAGGTAAAGCTGCAAACACTGTTCAGAGCTATGAAGGCCTTCTTCTCCCCCTCCTTTTCATACTTAAGGATTACACAAACAGCAACACTAAACTCATTAAAGGGATAGGTCAGTACATTTTCAGAGAAGATTATTATATTATTTTTAAGATTATTTTAATGGCCATTTTTGCCTTTATTTGACAGGAGACAGTGTAGAAATGGGGTAAGAGAGAGAGAGAGAGAGAGAGAGAGAGAGAGAGACAGAGAGAGAGAGGAGGGGGGTATGACATGCAACAAAGGTACCAAGGCTGGAATAGAACCAAGGACGTTGTAGTTATATCGGACTAAGGCTGTGTAATATGGCCAAAATCTTCCATCCCAACATAAGTGTTCATAGTGTCATATCTTGATAACAATATATATCACGATATAGAATGTTTTCTGGTAATTCAAAAAGCCTATGTTTGTATACTCCTGTGTGAAGGAAATACTTGACAAATTCAAAGTACTGAGTATTTTCTCATTTAATTAAGAACGTAAGTGCAAAATGAACATAACAGTTTCAAGGGAATTTATAGAGGAACAAATAAATACATATTTCCAGGTATACAGTGAGTATGTTGACAGAGTAATCACATTGAGACAATGGTTTGATTTAACTACACTGGGGTATTCTCACAAACAGAATTGTCATCACTTCAGTTTTTCTGAGAATGTGCTTGTTATTATCAATTTAGTTGCCATAATTGTGTATCACAATATCTGGATGTACGATTTCATCACAATATGATTCCATTGAATTCCCCAAATAGGACTGTGTATTGGCCAGAATCTGGCGATACAGTATCATTATACGGGGGTTATGATTCAATATGTTGCAATATATTGTGTTACTGTAAGCAAGGAGAGATATTTGTATTTTTTAAATCAGATTTTAGGATGACTGTCATAGTATAAAGAAGATCTGAGCAAAACAGTCCATGTAACATCCAACGTCATAGCACTACTTTTTGGGCAATCTGAGCCACTGTCTGCCACGAATCTTTGCAACTATTTGTAAACTATTAATTAATAATCAATACATTGTTTTTGAGACTCAATACAGTATCACAAGACATAATATTGTGATACTCAAGTGTATTGATATTTTCTCACACCCCTACGGATATATGGCATGTGCTGTAACCACTCGGCTACCATACAGCACATTTCTGGGAGAGGATTGATATCTTAAACAGCTTGTTTTGCTCGTTCCAAAGTTAACAAAATCCTCATACCAGTAGGGTTTAGAGCTCAGAAATGAACACTGTATATCTTGTTTGAAACATAAAGTTGTAAAATTGACAATTAGTGCTTTTGATTGTTTTTTGTAATGAGGTGGATTATGTTACAGACTATTTCTCGTTTCTGAATGAGCTGCAGTTGTCTGAGAAAAGAGAATTACAGTAATGTAACCTGCTGGAAATGAAAGCATGGATCAATTTCTCTAAGTCTTAATTGGACATCAGTCATCTGATTCTTGCCACGTTTTTAAGATGGTAGAATGCACACTTTATCATTGATTTGCTATAATTTCATGTCGTGGCTGTTCAAGTTTAACTCTGAGTCCTAGACTGCACCTGATTTCTGACTTGGTATTTGGTCATCAGAGACATGATCGGTATCTCTCAGCCCTCTTTTGCCCCCCGAACTAGTTCCTCTTGTGATGTGTACATATTTGCCTGCATTTAGCTGAACATGTTCAGACACGTCCAATCATTTGTTCAGTGTCCTTGCAAAGAGACCGCATTCGCTTGATGACAGAGCAAGGTACATTTGGGTTTTAGCTACATAGTTATGATAGTTGATGTCATTGTTTGTATAACGTGTAGTTGTTAATCAGAAGAGGACCAATGATTGAGCCTTGAGGAGGAGCAAACATTACTCACCATTCTTTACACAAGTTATATGCACTGCACAAAAATATGTTGAATGATAAAGAAGATTTTACTTCACTGTGGCTCCCTCTCTCCTTCCAATCCATTTGTCTGTGCCTCTGTCCTTCTGCCCTCCCTCGATCCATCACCCTCCACCCCCACCGCGCCCTTCCATCCGTCCCTCTGCTCTCCATCACTATCTCATTTGTAGAAAATGATGAAGGACAACAACCTTGTCCGCCACCTGGATGCGTGCGAGACCATGGGCAACGCCACGGCCATCTGCTCCGACAAGACTGGCACCCTCACCACCAACCGCATGACTGTGGTGCAGTCTCACATAGGTGAGCAGAAATTCATAATTCATAAGAAATAATGATAAATAAATTCAAATCACCAAGCATGTCTTTATTGATTATCTGTGTTGTCTATGGTTCACGCTAATGAAAACACAAGGAATAAATGCTGGGAAAAAGGATTACATGTTGAAAAAACATCCTGCTTCGATGATTCAGAAGTCATGTGGTCCAACTCACACTAACTGTGAATAGATCGGTGTTCCCCTACATGGGTGCTGTTGTGGCACCCTGGTGCGGTTCCTCCATGAGGTTTAGCTCACAGAGGAAGTGATTTGACTTATTTTCACTTGGCTTTTTGAAAACGTAAGTTTTAGTCGAATTTAGACATTTTTATTAATTTTAGTCTGGTGGAAACTGTACCATTAAACATTTTAGATTAAACATTTCAGTTTACTTCTCATCAATGTGAATGTTGTGTACTTTTGGTACTTCTGGCTGCAGATCTCTGTCACTGTGCTCTGCGCCGATACAACAGACTGTGTTTGAACAGAAACGCTCACTCTGTCACGCCTCTCACTGTTCTCTCCCCTGCAGAGAGGCCAATCATTCAGAAGCTGGTTTCACTCACGTACCCACTAAAATGCCGTTCAAAGTCTGGGTTTGGTGTGGTTTGTCCCAGCTGTTGTGTTGCTGATTCTTGTTGAACTCCTCGTGGATTGTACATGAATTTAGAACATAAACTCATCTGTTTCCTCCAAGAACTGCGTACGTCAGATTACGTTACCGTCGGAGACGTAACGCCACTCAATACAAGATGCCTCTTATTAATGGCAGTGCAACAGGTCAAGATACCAGATCAACTTCTGAAGGAGAGATATATAGGGCAGTGGAGGAGGATACGGTTTTACTGATCAGGAGCTGGACCACAGTGTGTGACTTTGCAGATGCATAAAGGTCGTTGCTTTAAAACAGTAATTAGTTCAACTGTCCATTCATCCGTCTTTCACAGTATCACTTAGTTTTCATTTGTTGGCAAAAATAGTAAAACATTTTGTCATAGTTCTTGTTATCAAAGGTAAAAAAAAAATTGTCTCGTTTGTGTCTTCAAAAAACAATATAAAAAGAAATATGATAGCATTGCTTCCTTTGTTGCTTTGTTACTCGTTCCTTATAAAAAAGATAACAAAATTAAATGAAAAATATATATATATATATATATATATATATATATAAATATTTAAAAAAAGTCCAGTGTTTGACACAATCATAGGTGATATGTTACCTGACAGACCTGAGCAGTGATGTGTACTTGATTGGTTTTGTTCATACCTGACTGGGAAACAGTTCTTTAGCTTAAATACTAACTATTGCCTGTGGAATTCCTCGAGGAACCTTTTAGCCCAGTTGTATTTTTTTCTGTCCACACTCAGTAATGTGACAGCATTGATTACAAATTTAGAAACCCTAACATTTGTATCCACCAAGCCTCTGCTGAGATGGCCCAGATGACATCACCAATTTATCACAATGATTTTTTTTAGACTTGTCAAAGCTCCTCCAAAGTCACAGGGGACATTATGCAACTGTTTGCACAGTCTCAGTAGTACTCCCCGTGACTCATGACGAGTCAAATGTGTAAAGTGGAGTGCCCCTTTAACATGCTGTCACTAATGTTCTGCATAACTATGTTCTACGTGTATCCCCAGTACATTTTTCTTGGCCGTCATACTGCATCCCGAACTCACCACGAAAACCAATAGAAGTAAACTTCATTTTGATAGCAGAAAAGCAGTTTATCTATTGCTAGCTATTTCCGTTTTCAGGTCACATGTGGGTGAATAAATGTGCAAAAATCAGCGTAGGCTGAATGTACAGAGATTATGATGGATGTGTATTAAAGTTAGATTGTTGTTGCCCAGGTGATGTGCACCACCGTGTGGTCCCGGACCCTGGACAGATAAACCCCCGGACACTGGATCTATTAGTCAATGCTATCGCTATCAACAGCGCCTACACCTCCAAGATCTTAGTGAGTCATGCACAGACAGAGATACCACTCTTCTGGCTTTATCTCTTCAGTAGTCCTGCCTTTTTTAAATGTCATCCTCTTTCCTTTCCTCTTGCCTCATCCATATCTTGTCTCCTTCTCTGTCTCCCTCTAATCTACCACTCAAACTTGATTCCACCTGTCTCTGCATCAGCCGCCTGACGTGGAGGGGGGCCTGGCTAAGCAGGTGGGCAACAAGACAGAGTGTGGCCTGCTGGGGTTTGTATTAGACCTGCAGCAGGACTACGCCCCTGTCAGAGAGCAGATCCCTGAGGAGAGACTGTACAAGGTAGGGAACCATGCACCACATCCACCTTCACTAGCTACATTTCTTTTTCAGACAAATATATTGATATTTGATTTACATCCTGCATACATATTTCCAAAACAATTGATGAATATATAACCAAAATACGATAGAAGAATTGTACATCAAACCTCTACATATTTTGGCAATGTGCTTTATTATATGGACACATTTGATATTACAGTTTGAAGCTCAAGTGGTAGCTTGACCAATCCTATGAACTAGTCGGTGGTAAAAACTAGTATTAGTATTATTAATATAAGTAGTACTGTCTTCTACCCCCAAGTCTTTTATTTGACGTGGAAATGAGTCAGGTAAAGTTAAAGAAATTGAACATTCACTGTATTTATATTTATTACTGATGAAATGACAATTCTTCATTTATTGATGAGATAACCTTCCACATACACACCAGACAATATTCTGTATCTCTCAAGTGAGATCACTAAATATGAAACTAGTATTATATTTTATTAAGTAACCAATAAGTAAAAGGAAATTACATTCTTTGCTTGTTGTCTCCTATATTATATTATATTATAATTTGGCAAATAAATCAGTAAATCATGTGCATAATAGACGGTGTGTGTTATGTCAAAAAGTTAATACAATGAATGTCAACAACTGTTCTAAAACTTAGGTCCTTCTAGTGTAGATGTCCTAAGTCCCAGTTCTTGGTCTGTCCAATCACATGAAGACAATACGATTAGAGAAATGGACAAATCAGTGTCTTGTCTTTGTGAAAAAGTCTCATATCAGAGGACTCATGAGGAGATAATGCTGTGATGTTTCATCATCAATGACCTATTGCATACAGGTCAGTTCCCTTCTTCTCTTTGACCTGAGGAAGACCCTCTGTGGTTGAAACACCTCTGTTCTGTCCACGGGAAATAAAAGCACTTTAGACGACACAAAGCATGACTAGTTAAATACACACCATTTTGATATTTACATGACAACAGAAAGCAGGAGTAGTGGCAGTTTTGAAGCATCATATGCTGTGTGTATATGTTATTAAACTTGTTAGCATTAACACAACACACACACTCGCTGTCAGCACGGTTCCCTGATGTACTGACTTCAGACCAGATTTCTAGTCAGGAGCAGGTCCGTCTGCCTCTACTTTGCCCATTCTGAATCAGACCTCCCTCTCTCTCTCTCTCTCTCTCTCTCTCTCTCTCTCTCTCTCTCTCTCTCTCTCTCTCTCTCTCAGGTGTACACATTCAACTCAGTGCGTAAAGCCATGTGTACGGTGATCAAGCTGCCTGACGGTTCCTTCCGCCTCTACAGCAAAGGAGCCTCGGAGATCCTGCTGAAGAAGTGAGTGTTAGAAGAGGACGGGGGAGGGGGAGGTGGTCTGGGGCGAAACATTAGATTGCATGAATAAGTAGAGGCAAAAAAAAGTTCATCAGGGACTGGGTACAAAAGTTTGAATGTAAGAGACAAAAGATGTTCTATTAATGAGTATTTCTCCTGTCTCTCACTCTTTCCTGTCCTTCACCTGTCTCCAGGTGTTGTTTCATCCTAGATGCCAATGGAGAAGCACGCACATTCCGTCCACGTGACAGAGATGAGATGGTCAAACAGGTGAGACTGAATCCCTAAAAGCTGCGATGTGCAGAACAATGTCTTCAAAGGGGCTGTACTGAATGTCACGTCTATGCCTCCGCATAGTCCTTCTGTTTTCCTGTTGTCCTCTGTTCTCGTGAACGCGATATCTCAGTGAAGCTTGGAGGGACTTTCTTCAAATTTGGCACAAATGTCCATCTGGACTCAATCACGAAGTGATTCGATTTTGGAAGTCAAAGGTCAAGGTCACTGTCCACAAATATGGATTGAAGCAGAAACCTTTGCAAGATAAAAATGTAAATATTGTCTTTTTTCAATACATTTTGAATTTTGCAATTTACAACTCTCTGGAGTTATTGGAAATGTTTAGATCACACAAGTCACAATCAATCCTACGCACTACATCCACAAATAACATAACCCTAATAACATTAGTGTAGCCTGTGCAGAAATACTGTATTTAAACACAATGAATAACACAAACAAATAAGCTGCACAGCTTTGGGATGTTGATTTAGAACTTGAATGTCAACGTTATGAATGAAGCTTTGATCTATTCGGTATAGCACTGAATTCTAAATTAATTCTGAGAGTTAAATTAGAAGATTGATACCACTTTTGTATCTGCATGCTATATATGAAGCTAAAGCCAGGAAATGATTAGCTCAGACTGGAAGCAGGGGAAACAGATAGCCCTGCTTGTTTAATTGGTACACAAACAGAAACGCAAAAACAACATTGTGGGGTTTTTGTGTTTTTTTGTTTGGATTAAACAAACAAAATATAACATGATAATTAGTGATCTTGTAAATTGATATGGTAAATGTGTGTCATTAGAACTGGTGTTAGTGTCCACCTGATAAATGTAGGTCCAATGAGCTTCTAACTGCTCCACTATGTTCAGCAGACACCCGCTAACTGTGTCTGTCTGCTGCTGGGTGCGGAGCACGTAGTGTACGCTGGGCTTTTAGAGACTTATCACTACGGGTGACCCCTTTCACATTGTCACATTGTTTCTATATTGTCATAGAATAAATATATCTAAATATATAATAAAAACAACTTTAAAGTGTGTTGATAATTATATTTGTGTGCTGTTAACCCCTGCTTCCAGTCTTTGTGCTCAGCATTACTGCACAGAAAGTGAGCGACTGACTTACAGTATATACATTCCAAATCTGTTATACATAAAACTGCTTTTGCCGGATCCGTCTAGTTGTAACTAAAATATTTAGCAGCAAAACACATGCATTTGTTCCACATACAGTAGATATGCTGGCTGTGCAAGCATTGTTTCACTGACTGACAGGCGGACTGACCTACATTTGGCTCACGATGAACACAGCCTGTGCATTGAGTAAAAACAACTTTATTCCAGCTCAGCTGTTCAGTTTGCATTGCAGCAGCTTTGTGTCCCCACATCTCGTCAGGGACTCACTGCAGCGACGGTTGCTCTCTGCAGGAGGCTGGAGGTCTTTTCCTTTCCGCCGTGTAAGAGAGCATTCCCACAAAGATACTCAAAAAGTCATCTGACAACAAACCGTATGCCAGCAGTTTAATCCAGTTTACTGATCAGATATTGGAATGTAAATAACATGTCTGTAATCAGTAAGTTAAGCAGTCTGTGGTTAGATTTTGTGAAGCCCTTCCTGACCAAACTTGTAATAATGACTTATAACTAGGTGATTGAGCCAATGGCGTGTGAGGGGTTGAGGACCATCTGCATTGCATACCGGGACCTGCCGTCTAACCCGGAGCCAGAATGGGAAAACGAAGCAGAAATAATGACGGAGTTGATCTGCCTCAGTGTGGTTGGGATAGAGGACCCTGTGCGGCCCGAGGTAGGGTTCTGTAGAGTATGTGTGTGTTTACCTTTAGTTTCAGCTGATACTGTGGCTGTCCATAATATGTCATTATAACCTGTATTTCTGAAAGTTATTATCTGAGCAAGGGTAAGCCTTTGAGGAGATCATGCATTCTGTCGTGTGTGTGTGTGTGTGTGTGTGTGTGTGTGTGTGTGTGTGTGTGTGTGTGTGTGTGTGCGTGGGTGTGTGTATGTGTGTGTCTGTGTCTGTGTCTGTGTGTCTGTCCACTACTAATCTGGCATACTACTGGACCCATCGGCCTCATATTTGTTGTGCTTGTTTATGACTGCATGCTCAAGGACCTCTCGTGGTTGCAGTGATTTACAATTTCTTAAAAAACAATTTTATTGACTATTTATACATCATTATATATATCATTGACTGCTGAGTAATCACTCCTCTTAACCGGCCGCTGGGCGCCGCAAGTGATCGACAGCTAAATACATTTCCAGCAATCTGCTAGGCAAAAAAAAAAAGCCTTAGTCGGTTGCAGGCAACATTTTGGCCTTTTTCGTGCCTCAAAAACTGACATCCATAGAAAAGTTTGATTTCATTTTTAAGTGAAACATCTGCAGATTAATTACTTACCTGATATGTTATGATCCACTAACAATAGATCCAATCCCTGTCCCCCGAAGGTGCCGGACGCCATCCTTAAGTGTCAGCGCGCAGGCATCACGGTGCGGATGGTGACTGGTGATAACATTAACACAGCGAGGGCCATTGCTGCTAAATGTGGCATCATCCACCCTGGGGACGACTTTATCTGTCTCGAGGGCAAAGACTTCAACCGACGAATCAGGAACGAGAAAGGAGAGGTGAGTTGGGGTCTCAGCGCGTTAACTGCAAAGTAAACTGTTCACATGCAGTTTTCTTTTGCTGTACTGAATAAGGATGAACAAATAATGAATATTAAGAAATGTGTGGTGAGAGCAGTCTGTTGGATAACCACGCTGACTAATGCTTTCCTCTAACCTCTAATCTCTACTGCCTGACAGATTAATGTGTACAAGTAATGTGTAATGTGAGTAATGTGTTGATACGCTTCTCTTTGGAGAATAAGAAACCACTCCAGCCTGTCTTGTTTTCTTTTATACATGCATTGATTGGACTGTATATTTGGTTAAGTGCTGCTTTACATTAGGCTCTACACTGCAGTACCATATATTAGTTATTAGTGCTGCAACTAACAATTACTTTCCTTGACAATTAATCAGCTGATTATTAACGTTTTCTATGAACGTTTTAGTCTTAGTTACAATGATATGTGACTGAGCTGAAAACCCTGGCAATATTTGGCAGTTTTGCTTGTAAAATGACTGAAACCATTCATAAATTATCAAAAAAGGTTATGAATGATTTAGTTGTTATTCTGTTGATCAACTGATTTGATTGGTCGATTAATCATCTCAGTTATAGATCCCTAATTCAGGTGTGCACGTCAAACCTCAAACCTCAACATACTTTATCTCTTCTTTTTTATGGTTAATACTGACGCATTAATGAGTAAGTAGCATTTTACTGTTGTAGCTGGTTACAAGATACGCTACAATGTTATGTATTTAAATGGTTCCCAACCTTGGGACGAAGCACCACATGATGTCATGTGATAATGTGAAATGATACACACATTTGTATTTTAGGGACTTTTTTCTAATCTTTTCTTTTTCGTTGTGAGATTCCATTCTGTTAACCAAACTGCTTATCCCATTAAAGGCTGGAGGCGATCCCAGCTGACATTGGGTGAAGGCAGGGTTCACCCTGGACAGGTTGCCAGCAGGACACACATATATATAGACACACAACCAGTCACGCTCACACCTACGGGCAATTTAGAGTCTCCAATCAACCTAAGCTGCAGCTTTTTTATTTATTTTTCTATTTTATAGAATGTAGATGTTTTTAACTCCCTTATAGCCTGTTGGCTAGTTTAATCAACAGCAATGCATCATATCCTATAAGATCATCGGATGTTTTTAGCGACTCTGTCCTGTGAGAGCCACGTATCTCGAAAGATTTAGTTTTCAGCTTTGTGACGATGCTTTTTAATAAGTTTATTTAGCTGAAGAAGGAGGAGCATTTTCTCAACACATAAAGGAACACTTCATCCTTCAGTTTACGACAAACATTCAACATCAACACATCTGGAGATACCTGGTTTTACCTGGACAGGAAGGGGATGAAAAACTGTAATTTGAAAAGTAAATAAAGCTGTCAGACAAATGTAATGAAGTATAAAGTACAATATTTACCTCTGAGATGCAGTGCAGTAAAAAGTACAATATTTACCTCTGAGATGCAGTGCAGTAAAAAGTACAATATTTACCTCTGAGATGTAGTGCAGTAAAAAGTACAATATTTACCTCTGAGATGTAGTGCAGTAAAAAGTACAATATTTACCTCTGAGATGTAGTGCAGTAAAAGAGTACAGAGATAAAGTTGCATAAATGGAATACTTCAAGCAAAGTACCGCAAATTAGTACTTTAGTACCACATCCCACCACTGTTATACTGTAAGCTCTTTTGATAACTTAACAAATACATGAGTCATGCAAAGATAAAAACTAAAGGCATATTCACAGGTCAAATCCTCACAAGTATATGTCTGACCTTTGGAGGTTCACCACTGATATTCCTGCATCCACTGTAGTTAGTGCACACTATTGAAGCCAACATCCGTACACGCATTCTTTTCATCAAAACCATTTCATCTTGTCATTTGCATTGAACAGAATTCTTTCTGCTGATTAGTGACGTGGTTCTGCTTTTCTATTCACTCTGATGTGTGTAAATGATCATTATGTAGGAGTGCCGTGTGGTTATATTGACTGCAAGAGAGCACTACAGCTGGCCTCCTCGACAAGGCCCCCACTAACACTGACTCTCATCGCCCCCCACCCATAAACACGACACGGTACTTTAACATAAAGCCTCCACATCTGTCTCTTTACCTTACAGTCACACATATTTGTTATACTTCATACTGTGAACTTTGTACGTTTTTCTACTCTATTTATGTTTCTTGACTTTTGCAGTACTTGCTTTTTTTGTTATTGTTATGCACCAAAACACCAGGGCAAATTCCTCCTATGTGAAAACCTGCTTACTAATGTAATGACTCTTTATTAGAGACAATTATTACAGTGCTTCTTTGATGCTTTATCCTCCATCCAAGACTCTGGATCAATAGTGACATCTAGTGAGAGAAGAGGATACCTAATAGCTTCTCTATGACGTTATTCATCATCATACCCCCCCCCCCCTTTTTATTTTTTCTCTCTGACTGACAGATTGAACAGGAACGTATTGACAAAATCTGGCCCAAACTTCGTGTGTTGGCTCGATCCTCGCCCACCGACAAACACACCCTGGTCAAAGGTGAGTCTCAAGTTTATGAACCCAAACACACACACACACACACACACACACACACACACACACACATTCATCCACGCAGATGAGAGCCTATCTTTCCCTTCTGTTTGTGTCCAGGAATCATCGACAGCACCGTCCTAGAACAAAGACAGGTCGTCGCAGTAACGGGAGATGGAACCAATGACGGACCAGCTTTGAAGAAGGCTGATGTGGGCTTTGCCATGGTAACCTGATATATTATTCACCATTAATGTTTATTTGGTGTTGAAACCCTTCTGTAGCTACAATAATGTAATCACATAGAAGTATATGAATCCCATTTTGGGAACAAATGTCCACTATATATAATATATATATTAATGGTATAGTTTGGATGTTTTGAAGTGTGGTTGTATGCGAAACAGACAGGAGTACCAGCATCAGTTTAAATGTACGTTATATTTAGAATATGTTCACAGCTTTACCCTGCTCTCTGAAGGAGGAACTGAAGCAGTTATCCATGCTCTCTTCAAAGACACAAGACTCCTTTGACACAAACATCACATCATTTCAACAACATGTCATCTTACCTTGCAGCACAAGGAAATTGCTGGTCTACCGCTGCCTCCATCGGTTTGTTTGTCTCTGTACTTGCGTGACTTTGGTTAGTTTGGATTCACCAAAGTCTCACAATAACACAAACAGACTAACCAATGGAGGCAGCAGTAGACCAGAAACTCCTGCTTTCTACCAGGTAAAATGACTGTTTTTGTCTTTGAAGAGAACACAGATAACAGCTTCAGTTCCTCCTTTAGAGAGGGCTGTCTGACGGCAGGGTAAAGCTGGGAAAATGTTCTAAATACAACGTACACTTAAACTGATATTGATTCTTCTCGGTGTCTAATATACATCACAGTACATTACTTTGCTCCTTTTCTGGTTCTCTTGTCTGTTTCTCCAAACTCATGTAGTGTAGTAATACACTGAGTGTGAAGAAGTAGCTCATACAACATGTAATCTATCCCTTTAACGACTTAAGATAACTAATACGTTCAAGTATATATGAGGAATTTTAGAATGTTTCTCTTCCTATAAATAATACATGCTTAACAATGTATTTAAAAAAAACTAAATATGTTGTATTTTATTTTTAATACAATAATGTGCATTTGGTCACAGCAATTACTCACTCCAAGCACTAGCACTTGGAGACGGGACGACACCATATTGAGGCGGAAGCACTCCGAAATAATTTGGATGCTTGAATGCTCGCAGGAATTACGTGAGGCGTCTCAGTCTCCTCCTCACTCTGTCTCAATCTATGTCAGGGTATTGCGGGAACAGACGTGGCTAAAGAAGCGTCTGACATCATCCTGACCGATGACAACTTCAGCAGCATTGTCAAGGCGGTGATGTGGGGACGAAATGTCTACGATAGCATCTCCAAGTTCCTGCAGTTCCAGCTCACGGTCAACGTAGTGGCTGTCATAGTGGCCTTCACCGGCGCCTGCATCACTCAGGTACAGATTTATACATGCTGACACACGTGCAACATAACGGACACGGAGACGTCACTCTAGGAAACATCACTCATGCTGTAGTGCTTAGACTAGGCAAACGCTAAAATGCTTTTTATGCATTTTTACACCAGCCTTATATAAGCAGAGACGTCCTGGCACACATGGAAACATTTACATATGTTTGATATGAAAGAAATATCAACTTGCATGTGGATGCTTTTATGCATTTAATGTTATTTGCTATATATTTTATATGGCAAGTTAAATACATAAAGAGCAATATTTCTGTGGTGTTTCACCTCTAAAGTAATCCCCTCCCTATCCAGAACATTATCAGACAAAACAGAAAACTGACACATATTGATATTTAACTTACAATTACTGGATCCCTGTCCTGGTATAAACACGATGGTTCCAAATATGAAGCAAGACAACGTCAAGTGTTACCATGATCTTTGGGAAACTGTAGCTACTTCATACAGCCCTCAATACTTTCTGACATTTTATTTGGAGCAAATGAGTTAATCTAGCAATCAAGACAATAGTCAGCAGATCCAGTGATAATGACAACAATCTTTGCAGACCTGCTCATCACCATAACAGCTCTGCTGTACATTTTAAGTCTTGACATTATTATTTTTGCATGTGTATTCATTGTGTTCAGAGCTGGTATTTCTGCAGAGTTGCAGAAGATCGGGTTACACTAATATTATTAGTTGTCCAAAAGTACAAACGTATTAAAAAAAGATAGATGTGATCATTTCAAATCCACAACATGTTTTTATTGAATGAAATGTTCTGCTCAAATCCATATTTGCCAGCGTTTAGCCTTTTAAAAACAACATTTCACTGTGAACTGTTTGCTATCTGCCTTACTTCACCTGCACCTGTTATAACAGAGCGGCCTAGCAGCAATCTAACAGCACTATGAATTACATTTATATTACCACAATAACAACACATTTTATTCGACTTCACCCTGTGATGGGTGATGACATCATAAAATATGACGCTAGATATCCAAAGCTTCATTCGAAAAAACTGCAATAGAAGCTTTGAATGTCAAAGAAATGACCAGTCCTAATAATTATATGAAATTGCTTGAAAAAAAAACATTGTTGTCAGAGTCCTCTGTTACTGCTGACTACAGTCTCATCCATGAGCAGTCCACTACAGAACCGTCCTACCCTTCCTGCTGCTACTTGACTGAGCATCATGCACACACCTGTTCTCACTGTCACTGATTGAGTAGATCATTTGTCCATTCTACTCCTATTCTATTTCTATGGATTTAACACACATGAAAGAACTGGGAATCAGGGTCTTGTGGAAAGGGAGGCAGTTTTCTCCCAGTGACTACCCCCAGTCTATGAAGCCAGACTCCTGTGAACAGGGTTCATGACACAGCTCTCTGGTTACAAATCTCTCTGCAGGACTCTCCTCTGAAGGCAGTGCAGATGCTGTGGGTCAATCTCATCATGGACACGTTTGCTTCTCTGGCCCTGGCCACCGAGCCCCCCACTGAGGACCTGTTGCTACGGAAACCCTATGGTCGGAACAACCCGCTCATCTCACTGACAATGATGAAGAACATCCTGGGCCATGGAGTGTACCAGCTGGTCATCATCTTCACCCTACTGTTCTTAGGTAAACACACAAAGAGACAACCAGGAATGCAATTTCATGTCCTATTGAAAGTCCTTTGATCAGGAGACTTCTTGTGGAAGTAGAATGAGTGGCTTTATAGATACGCTTTGGTGGAGACAGACACACACATACACAGCTACAGTGTTTATTTGTCCTGCAGAAGTTCAAACACACTTCCTCATGAACAACACAGCTGATGATTGTTCTTCTTCCCCCCTCTCACCCTGTCTTCCTCCTTTATTTACCCTCCAGGCGAGCGCATTTTTAACATCGACAGCGGCCGCCACGCTCCGCTCCACTCCCCTCCCTCTGAGCACTACACCATCATCTTCAACACCTTCGTCCTCATGCAGCTTTTCAACGAGATAAACGCTCGCAAGATCCACGGAGAGAGAAATGTCTTTGACGGCATATTTGCCAACCCCATCTTCTGCAGTATTGTTGTGGGGACCTTCGTCGTGCAGGTAAGGGTCACCTTCACGTCCTTCCATGTTTCTCTTCACGGTTTAGTGGAGAATTTTGAGGTTTTTTATCTTGGTGTTTGGTATGTTATTTTTATTATTTATTAATATTATTTCATTAACCCTAAAAGAAATCTTGTTGTTCTGCCGAGTTTTTAAGAGTTCAGTATGAGCCCAGGAAGAGTAGCTGCTTCCCTGGTAGTGGCTCATGTGGTTCCAAATAAATGAATAGGTAAATAAGTCAATATTGCTCAAAAGATGTTTAAACTGAATGTTGCCATGCCATGTAAATGTCAGTATGAAACATCTTCTGTTATTCCACTACATATTGTATGTATTATACACTTAGTGGCCACTTTATTAGGTACACCTGAAAATCTAATGCTCATCCATACATTCTATCTTTACAACGTTTTTATAACAAAGGCCTTTATTTACTTTATTTGAAGCAGGCTTATATTAGACACGGTTTGTTAAATTCTTCTGATTGTATTATGCTGTTAATACAAACTCAATACTTAGTGTGTTCGTTTCAAAGTTGATTGTGGTTGTTGGGTGATTGTTCTGTATTTCTAAAGCAAAGACTGTCTTCTGCAGATGGGTGCTGTGTGTTGGTGATGGTCCGTGATGGTCTAGGTCACCTTCTTAGTCTGTAAAAGTATAGAAAATGAATGTGATCATTTTCAGGCCTTGACAGTCGGACTGGGCAATAACACAATCTCATTAAAGTTCACAATAAAACCTTTCACGATAATAACGATACATTCATGAGATTTATTTTTTATAAAGTTACTTTTGAATCCGTTTTCTTCTACCGACAAAAACACTAGATGAACAGTGTTATTGTCATCTATCAATATAAAAAAACATATTCTGATAAAACAAATGTATATATTGCCCAGCCCTACTTGAGTCCAGATTTCAGATTCCAAACCAACAAAAGGAGGATTCTTTGTTGAAGTGAATACAGAAGAAATGCACTGAGGAGGGAATTTTGAGTACACATAAACACAAACAAGCAAGCAAAGAAAAGAGGGATATTTACCAACGCTCCTCGGGGCTGGGTGCTACTCTGGGAGGAAACGAGAGAAGAAAGAGAGAGAGTTGGAGGGGATGGCGGTGATTTGGAGTGTGAGAGCAGAGAAGAGACAGTTCAGAGGGATTTGGAAAACTGGAGATGAGAGCGAGCTGAAGACTGGAGGCAGCTTGAGAGGTGAAAGAGAGAGATGAGTAAGAGAGATGGAGCCCTCCTCCCTACAGGAAGACAGCACTGTGTATGATACTCTGGATCTTACTCCCAGTGAGGGGAAAGCAGTCTGCTGTCCCTCTGATGAACCTCGCTCTGGTTGTAACTGATCATGTTGCTAATGTAAATGCTGTCGCTACATCCACTGAGACGAATAGACCCACAGGAGCACCGTGTTACTGTGGTCACACTTTTTGCGGAGTGGAAACAAGGGCCCATGATGTCAGAACCATTACTAATACAGACTTTCTAGTTCTATAAATTCACTTAATGTGTCATTTTTACACAGCTGGAGTGGAATGATTACTGTGATTAATGTTCCCAGCTCAGAAATAAATTCACTTTGAGGCATTACAGTCACAAACCAGCAGAACACCATTTTGACCGTTTGTCCTGTTGAACAGATGAAACTACAACCAGAATGGTCTTGAGAATGATTCTAGACTTTGATTTATGAGTCTAACATTCTTAGTAAAACTAAGAAGCTTTACAAGAACAAGTAACTTTGATCAAAGTGAGATTCAGACGCACAGTGAACAGTAAAATAAAAAGATATCCTCGTTTTTTATTTGTATCGTTAAAACCTGGTGCCTACATTATCCACAATGCAACGTTGACAGTTTGGTCAGCCTGCACCTGTGGACATAGATGTAGCACCTCTAAAAGAATGGAGCACTAACCACAAAGCATTTGGCTATTTAAAAAAAAAAATTGAAATTACATTACATTTTAAAACTTGTAGTCTAGTGATGATGAGGCCCAGCTGCTCCGAGCAGCAGCGGTTTCATATCAGCAGACTTCCTCCAGTACCTCCTAATACTCTGTCATGAGCGTTCGCTTGGTTCAAATCAGGTTATGATGTAACTGATTAGCTCCATCTGCTGTCATGGCAGATAAATAGAATGAATATATAACTAGCGTACATAGTGCAGCCTTCTGAGAGTGACTGACCTTGAAAATGCACTTTCCTCTCTTAAGTTCACTTATTAACATAGTGGTTCAATGAGGAATACCGTGTGAGTTCTTAATGCCCTCCTCAAATGTTCCTAGTATAGAAACACACAGATGCATTTCCATGACCTGATGTTAGCCGAGTCCAATTGTGAAAGTGTGGTTTATGATTTTAATAGCCACTTAGGGTAAGATATACCTCATGAATAATTCAATTCAATATTCGAACATTGTTACACATTGGGGTTTGATGTTTATTAGATGCAGCAGGGATTACAGTGACAGTGACACCTTGTACTTTGGTACTAGAAGACAGAGGTGTACTGTTGACTGTTGACACATCCTGGCATTGGGACCCTGTGTTTGTGTGTGTGACACTGATGACGTCCCTCCCTGTGTGTGTGTGTGACACTGATGACGTCCTTCCCTGTGTGTGTGTGTGACACTGATGACGTCCCTCCCTGTGTTTGTGTGTGTGACACTGATGACGTCCCTCCCTGTGTGTGTGTGTGACACTGATGACGTCCCTCCCTGTGTGTGTGTGTGACACTGATGACGTCCCTCCCTGTGTGTGTGTGTGTGACACTGATGACGTCCCTCCCTGTGTGTGTGTGTGTCACTGATGACGTCCCTCCCTGTGTGTGTGTGTGTGTGTGTGACACTGATGACGTCCCTCCCTGTGTGTGTGTGTGACACTGATGACGTCCCTCCCTGTGTGTGTGTGTGTGTGTGTGTGTGTGTGACACTGATGACGTCCCTCCCTGTGTGTGTGTGTGACACTGATGACGTCCCTCCCTGTGTTTCTGCTGCAGATCGTGATCGTGCAGTGGGGAGGGAAGCCCTTCAGCTGTGCCCCTCTCAACATGGAGCAGTGGCTCTGGTGTCTGTTCGTGGGAGTTGGGGAGCTCCTCTGGGGACAGGTAAGCAGCTCTTCTTCCTGCTGCAGAGTCAAGCCCTACTGAACAAGTGTAGGCCTGGTTTACATTGGGTTTTCTCTGAGGTGAGGCTTAAGCCAAGCTCATGCTACATGACTTCCAAAGTGGACAGATCGCTGACTGTTCACACTACACAACTTGCTGTCTTATAATCGGGAGTTTTGAAGTTGTTATGGTTTTCATACTCCATGATTGACTTCACCAGGAGGAATGCTCTACAAACTACGTTGTGTCACTGAAACACACACGAGGGCCTAGTCGTGCTTGTTGAGATCGTTGGCACGATCACGTCTTGGTGGTACCCCACAATTTGCAAAACTCTCACAAGATGGTTAAGCTCAGGCTTTGACCTTGAATAGTTCAGGTCACGAGCCTGGAGGTCTCGCTGGAGGTTCTGCAAGTTTTCGCTAATTGTGGGTCAACATCTTGACAGTCAACTCTCCCTCACTGCCAACATTACTGCAACAACACGGTCCTGTCGGTACATGCTGCACAACATCAGGAGAATCCGTCCCCTTCTCACTCAGGAGGCGGCACAGGTTCTGGTACAGGTTCTGGTACAGGTTCTGGTACAGGCTCTGGTACAGGTTCTAGTACAGGCTCTGGTACAGGTTCTGGTCATCTCACGCCTAGACTACTGTAACTCCCTCCTGGCAGGTCTACCTGCTAGTGCCATCTGACTTCTGCAGCTCATCCAGAATGCAGCAGCTCGACTGGTCTTTAACCTAAACTCACCCACACTACTCCGCTCCGCTGCTCCCTTCACTGGGTACCGGTGGCTGCTCGCATTCGTTTCAAAACATTGGTACTTGCGTACCGTGTTGCGAACAGATGGGGTCCAGTCTACATCCAGGACCTGGTCTAACCTTACACTGCTCACTCCGCTCTGCATCTGCCAATCAGCTTGTAGCTCCGTCACTGAGCTAACCACTCAACAACATCACGACTGTTCGCTGTCCTGGCTCCTAATTGGTGGAATGAGCTCCCCAATGACATCAGGACAGCAGAAAGTCTCTACATCTTCCGCCACAAACTAAAAACACATCTCTTACGACTACAACTGGAACAAAAACTTAAATTCAATAAAAACATTTTGATATATGTACAATTATAGTCATTGTACAACAGAGTTGCACAACAAAATGCAGATTGTTGTCCCATTTTGCTACATAACAAAACACGTAAACACACAAAACAATGATATCATATATGGAGGGTGGAGCATGAATTAAAGAGTCACAGCTGAGGAAAGAAGCTGTTCTGAGGTCTGGTGGTTCATCAGCTGATACTTGTATATCTCTCTCCAGACAGCAGTAGGTGAACAGGTTGTAGCTGGGTGGTTTAGTCTTTTAATATCCTTCAGCTCTTCTCAGGCTCCTCCTCTCACCAACATCCCTGATGGTCAGTAGATGGTACCAGTGATGTTCTGGGTGGGTTTGATGCTGTAGAGCCCTCCTGTCCTGGTCCCATGCCGGTTTGTAATATCTCTGTAAAAGTCAGGAAGAACATGTTTCGAGAATTTAGCCTTCTGAAGTGTCCTTAAGAAATACAGCCGTTTATGGTCTTTCCTCACCAGGATAGAGACGTGAGGACCACGTCAGGTTGTCTGTGATGCTGATTCTCAGGAACTTAAAGCTGTTAACTCCTCCTCAGCTCCTCAGAGTGAACAGGAGGGGGCTGAGCACACGGCCCTGGGGGGCTCCGGTGTTCAACACATGGTGCGCGTGCGAGTGCCGAGCCAAAGTTCATTTGCTTCTGATTTGGGGATTTTGTCGGGGAACTCCAAAAACTGTTGCCGAGTGGAAAATCAGAGCTTAAATCTGTATACGGTGACTGGAAAAGCTCCCAGCTGCTCAGTATAACACCATACAAGCATCTTCTCGTCAAATAACAATTTAACAAACGTGGCTTCCAGGTGATCGCCACGGTGCCCACGGAGCGGCTGCCGTGCCTGAAGGAGGCGGGGATGGGCCTGGAGCCGGGGGAAGACGAAGGGGAAGAGATGGCAGAGGATGAGGAGGAGATCGACTGTGCTGAGAGAGAGCTGCGTCGTGGACAGATCCTCTGGTTCAGAGGACTCAACCGCATCCAGACCCAGGTACTATGACCAGACCACCCAAACAAACCTCAACCAAACCTCTTTCACAGGACTAGACTCAGAGATATCCAGACGGCACGACACCTCAACCAGAAGCTTCTCTTGGTCATGATACACCAGCAGTTTGTTTAAGGTGGATTACAGATAAATGGGGAATTTACCAAAAGTGTAATGAAAACCAAAGACACAATTATGTATCGAAAAATAAGTAGAAATCTCAATAGGAATGCCTGATGTTTGCAATTTTGTAATGAAGTGCTTTCTGATGAAATGCAAATTATTTTGGGGGGATATAGTTCCTGGTTTGTGTAGTTACACTGCTTAAATAAACTGCTAGTATCATGGCCTTTACACACTAACATGAGAGACATTTGGAAAGAAAGTCCTTTACGAGATAAACTGCATTGTTGACTCTTCTTTGACAGATATACAATTTTAGTAACGTTGAAACATGTATCTGATTTCTTCTTGCTGTATCTCATCCTGTCTGTGCCGTTCTTCTGACTTGTGCCAAACATAATGATTCCAGTTTTTTCTCTCCTAAACAGCTAACTTTTCTGTTCTGCGGGTGAAATGGCTTATTCTAACTTGGAAGTGGTATTTTAGAGGCTCATAAACCTCACGAGCGAGGATAAATGCCGTGATTGTGTGTGTGTGTCACTACAGCGGCACTTGTGTGCGTGAGTGCCGACACATTGTGTTCAGGCTAATGCTAAGTAGACAGGCTGCTGACGTGCGTGACTATTTTAATTGATTGATCCTTGCACAGCTTTGTGTGAGGAAGTACATTAAGACAGCAAAACAGCATCAACATGACAACGAGCTGCTAACAGCCTCCTGGGCAGTGTTAGACGTCCAGTCAGGAGTCTCTGCTTCAGTGCCTTTGCGTAGAGTGGTCCGTTTTTCATTCAGAGGGTTTGGTCTGAGTGAGCAGACAACTGATATGCATGCAAACACACACAACCTCATCATTGATGATTCTTGCTTGTCAATGATAATCGGAAACGCGGAAGCCCTGAGAGACAAGTGAGAAAAAACCAGTCTGATCTCGATGCTTTCTCTTGTTCTCTCCTGTGTTTGTGACATCAGAACGGGGGACATTTCTTAATTCTATTTTCATCTGTGAAACAGATGGGATTTCTTTGTTTTGTCAGGATAATTTAAAAAAACAAATGTTAATCTGTGAAAACAGAGGACACACCACTACCACTCCTTGTTCTAAATAGGACATAAAGTATTCTGGCTTTATTCCAGCTGTGTTTCTGTAATGAGTAGTGCAACAACAAACACTGGGAAATTAATACAAATAATCCTGATGGAAAAAAAAACACACCTGCCAAAACAGGTTTTTCCACCTGTTTTAACAGATGAAATAAGTAACTTAAATGATCCTGACAAAACTCTTTTTTCCCATCTATGTCACAGATTAACTCTGTTTCGGAATTTAGAGAGATTTTCCTGGCAAAACCTTCTTTTTCACCTGTCCTTAAAGGCAGGGTTGGTAATTACTATTATTATTACTCACAGGCATGTAGGTAGACAGGCTTATTACAGGCCTGAGACAGCCACAGGAGGCAGAGCCTTAGATTCATTGATTGCTTTCGGGATGTAATAAGAATTTCAACAACAATATCAGAAATGTTTTTGAAGAAGATTACCAACCCTACCTTTAAGACATGCAAAACAGGAGAGAAAACTATTTATATCAGACTGAGAAAACGAGTCACCACAATGTTTCCTCTCTCTTGCCTCTCAGGGCTTCTGTAGCACTGATGCACATTTGCCTTTAAAGTAAATGTGAATGCTGTTTCTATCATTTCTGCTGCGACAGAAACTGTTTTTAAAGGGCCGCAACAGACGCACACACACACACACACACACTCACTCAGACCAGCCACTCCTGCCCTCACTGAGTGCTGCTGTTTTGTCTCTGTCCTGCAGATGGAGGTAGTGAGCACGTTCAAGCGAAGCGGTTCGTTTCAGGGAGCGGTGAGACGGCGCTCCTCCGTGCTCAGTCAGCTCCACGACGTAAACACTATCTCTACCCCCTCTCACGTAGCTCTCTCCACCGCAACAGCCAATACCAGCCCAGCCCCTGGGAGTGAGTCCGCCGAACGCATGTACACACACATACACACACACACACACACACACACACACACACACACACACACACACACACGTATACCTGCATACTTACCTGCAGCCACGTTCTCTCTCTCACACACACTCATCCGTAGACACAGACACACACACTGCTGCACGGCACGTGGACTGCAGTATTTTTACAATCTATGGTTGTCCCCACCCTCACCCTTCCCGGCTCGCTCGCTGCTCGTGTGTGTGCAATGTCTCCTCTATTCTTTTTCTCTGATTCTCCCTTTCGAACAGCACCCAGTCCCGAACCGGCTGTGTAGTTCTGGTCTGATCTGGTCTGGTCTAAATCCGGTCCCGGTCCCAGTCCAGAGTCTGTTTTGTTGTTGAGTGTTGGTCGGTGCAGGAGGCGGCTTGCTGTTCTCTCTCTGTCTGAGGCGTCCTGACAGACATGGAGCCGTTTATAAAGAAAGAGAGTGATGTTAATTGATTTACTCCGACAAGGCAAGGACGCATCCTAAAGTTCAGAGAGCAAATGGCTGCTCCTCCTGCACCACGTGTTACTTCCTGTCTGTGAATGAGGTCAAGTGTGGTTACTGTGGTTGACCCCTGCTGTAAACGTCTCTAATGTAAAGGAGTGCTGTCATTTCCAAACCAAGAGAATGTAGTGTTGCTGTAACAACTCTGTGACTCCTATTATTGGTATAAAATGATACGATTCGATTTCACTCATACTCATTACCAAATGGCTTTTCATGTGGCTTCTGCAATTCTCTAAAGCGTAAACCTTCGAGTATAAAAGCCCCCTAGGACACTGCTGTTTCCAAGACTACAGTAAAAAAAGGTTCCCTCTTCTGTCACTATTGATTTCTTTCTCCTTCTTTTGCTCCTCTCACTTATGTCCGGTGCTGCAATTGTTGTCAACTGGTTGTTTCTGTAACAGTATTTCCAGCTCCAACGCTACAAGTTTGCCCCCCACCCCCCTCCGATGTCTCCAGATTTTTCTCTCTGTGCAGTCTGTTTTTTTTCCTCTCTCTCTCTCTCTCTCTCTCTCTCTCTCTCCATCACAGCTCTCTCCTATTCCTTCTTTATTTATGAGATATTACAGGTTCCCTGTTTGCAGATATATTCTGTGAAATGTATTCTTATTGTTCTTCATAAGTAGAGTTGTTCTCTTGTAGAGGTATTTAGATTTGACCAGATCTAAATACGGGCTCTTGTGTAGCATATGGATAAGATTTCTTTAGTAGGTTTCTCTTCATTTTTTCATTTTTTTGTATCTTCCTTTGTCCTTTCCCACATCCCTTTTGGTCATCCTCCCATCCCTTGACTAGAGTAGCGTACACCTCTCATGTTTTCTCTTGATTTCTTTGTATGTCAGTTCCGCACGTGTCTCGTTTGCAAGTGTCTTTATGCGTGTGCATCTGCTGACATATCCGAGAGCCGTAGTTTGCCTTCTGTGCGTTTCTTTGTCAGTGTGCGTGCCTGCGTGTGGTTGTGCTGTCTCTTCATTTGATTGTCCTCATCTGTCCTCTCAGTTGCTTCTCCTTTCCTTTCTTGCTCCCTTTCGTCCATCCTTCCCTCCTTCCATTCCAAGCTGCCTTCCTCCCCACGCTGCTCCACCACCTGTAGGTACAGATACAGAGAGGCGCTGCTGACACCTCACTGTTGTGATCATCCTGCACAGACACTAGAAGTTGCCCGGGCTGTGTAAAAGTAACGCACAGCATCATTCTAACACATATATTAAAATGTATTTTCTCAGTGCTGCAACACTGGCTGCCTGATAGAAAAGACAGCTGATATGATAAAGGTGTGGGGTGTACAGTCAAAGTATGGAACCAGGGTCCAGGTTCAGTCAATTATTTCCTCTTAATTTGAAGAGCTTGTTGTGTCCACATCTGGTACTCAACAGCAGTATGACGCATAGCTGCGTTGTGAAGTCCTCCCCTCGTGGTTCAGATGCTGAAACCAAAAGGAAGGGAACACTAACATAGAACTTAATGTGACTCACTTTATGTTGTACAGATGCAAAATGTACTATTGTTCCCATTCGCTATTAACAAGCCTCTGTGAAGCTGTGAGTGCTTTAAGCTACACGCTAATTTCAGCAATTATAATGCTAACATGCATTAGCAGGTTTAGTGAGTTAGCATGCTAACGGTTGCTAATTAGCAGTAAGAACAAAGTACAACCGAGGCTGATGGGAATGTCAGTAGTCGTGTAGGTATAGGTATATATATATATATATATACATATACATTATAACCCCCTTCATAACCATGAACACACACTCTGGTTTATTTTGACTCAACCCCACATACACAGTCCTGCTGCTGGAAATAACTCACTACTGCATCAAATATGTGACTAAAACAAACGCACCATTATTTTCTCCTGTTTGAGCAACATTTGCTTTTAGAGCTACAGCTAAAGCTACAGTGTGAGCCTGTTTTACATCGTCACCCGATTCACAATAAGCCTTCTCTATAAATCATAAGTAAACGTATAATGTTCCTGACCATCTTTACTCTAACTTCCTCATCACCTTATATTATCTTGAATATGTAAACCAGCCATTTAAAAGAGATGAAATCACAACTTTGTTTCAGCATCTGTTACTGAAAACGTGTACTTATATATGAAATACTTATATGAGATACATGAGACCAAATAAATGCATTTAGGAGGAGTTAACAAACAGAATGTACGCTAGTCTTTCATATTAGATTCCATGTTAGAAGTAGATTGCAATTATCATAACAATAGAAACATTCAGGCTCCCTCATATGGCTCGAAGGTGTACTGCAGATATAATATAGACTATGGAAGAAATTATGCTAATTTATTTGGCATTCCCTTGTATGACCGTATAAAATCTTCTGCAACCCGCCTGGGGGTAGCGACCCAGTGTTTGGGAATGACTTCTTTAAAGGAATACTTCACCCTCAAAATGACCATTTGTAATTCAGTCACTCACTCTGTGTTACCTTAAATTCTGTAGGAATATTTTCTTGCAGGCTGACAAGTGTGAAAAGTCTTAATGAACTGAGGTAAATGGGGGCCGCATTCAACAAGAGCATCATACTCATCGAGTCTTTTCTCTGTTTTCTGACGTTCACTGTGGAGGCATGTGAGAAAAACCAGTTGTCTTCTCAAGCTAACACGCAGTAAGTGAGTGATATACTCGCGGTCATGTTAAGGGTGTTGCGTTCATGCGACTTCTTTCCTGTGATGGCCTTAAACCTGATGAAATGGTCCGATATGGGGACCCCAAGCAACAAACACACACTCCAAATGATTTCCCATGTGTTATCAAGACAGACTGACCTCTCCGCCTGCTTCAGGGCCATTACTTTACTCCATTACCCAGAGTGCTTTGCATAGTAGACCCAGCCCTCAGTCTTGGCACATTGCCCTGTTGCAGTATGATGTGTGTAAGTTCTGACATGGACACAGTCACCTCCCTGGCTTTTACAGACAAATCTATCATCACTGGGTGAGAAAAAAAGAGTCCAGGATATGTGAAAGAAACATCTTAGATATTAAATGGAGATATCAAAATGATATATGTAGATGTCTCTGCTTCATGCTTTCATCCACCTGAGTTGTGCTGGACCTTAGTGATCCATCGGGATCTTTAGAACCGATCTAAGGAGCCGGTTTGTTTTCATTTCAGACTGGCCTAGTTTCATCTGCCTGCAATATCCATTTAAGAAAAGAGAAAAGTTTGCTCAGGAAACTTTGACGGGAACGGGATGTTTAGGCCAAACCTCAAATCCATCCTCAGCTCCTCAATTCTTTGCTAAACTTCTTTCACATTCAAAAAGAAGATTTCCACCTCTGCCCTCAGTTCTCACTCATTCAATGGAATAAAAAAGAGAATGTGCATTGAATAGAGGAAGGTGTTGCTGAGGGGCTGCTATGGATTAGAGCTCAGTCATCACATCACATCAGGGTGGGAAACGGGAGCCATTGAGCAGCCATCTCTTCCTCACAGCTTCTCCCTGTCTTTATGTTGCAGTCTCTTCTCATGAGCAGCCTCTCTACCTTCCTTCTCGTACTTTAACCATCATCGTTTTTCCATCCAGCACTGCTGAAAGAGCCGACAGAGAGAGAGGGAGAGAGAAAGAGAGACATAAGTAACACAGCAGTGCCCTGACCTCCAGGCCGCACTGGTCACACTGGGGACGTTATATACTCGAAAGTTTACTCTGTCCTCTGGGACAAAAATGAAAACAAATGTGAAAAAGTAACATTCTGACACCTTCTCAGTCTGCATGAGGTGTTTTTCTACTGTCTGACAGGCTCTTTGGAAAAACAGATAAGCACTGAACCTACTGCTTGACCGTCTGTCTGTTCGTCTGTCTGTCAGTCTATCATATATGGCAGAGTCATATATAGAGACTCCTCTGCGTTTGGCCGACTGCAGCACTGACCTCCATTCAGCTGCCCGACCATCCGCCTCTCATAATCACAGTTTGGACTCCAGCTGGTGTCGCAGTGGACTCAAAGCTTCCCCTCCGTTGATCTCGCTCGGCCAAACGGTCTCTATGTAGGGCTCCGCCTGCCTGTGCCTGTCACTGTACTGTCATTGAACTGTCTCTGTTTCTTTTGAGCTCATGCTGCTTCTTCTCCTCTGTTTGGGCTTTGGGGAAGGCTGCATGGAGCCACTGCCATGGCCAAGGAATGTGTTTCTGCACGCACACACCATACACTGCATAATGCACCTTCAAGTACACTCATAGACCTCACTCTTATGAGTTTGAGTGTGTGTTTGTGTGTGTGTGTGTGTGTGTGTGTGTGTGTGCGTGCGTGCGTGCGTGCGTGCGTGCGTGCGTGCGTGCGTGTGTGTGAATGTGTGTGTGTGAGAGTGTGTGAATGTGTGTGAGTGTAAGTGTGTGTGTGTGTGAGAGTGTGTGAATGTGTGTGAGTGTAAGTGTGTGTGTGTGTGTGAGTGTGTGTGTGCGTGCGTGTGTGTGTGTGAGCGTACGTGTGCGTGTGTGTGTGTGTGTGTGTGTGAGAGCGAGACAGAAAGAGAGCATAAGTGACATCAGTCTGATTCAGCATGCCCTGGCCCCCCCTCTCTCCTGCCACGGGGCCCAGAGCTGCGCTCTGGCCTGTGAACCAATCATCTTCTGTTTCTAGTAATCTAACCAATCGCACACTCCTCTAACCTGCTGATTCTCTGTGATGTCGCCGTTCTGTTTTTGCAACACTTGTTTGTTTTGCTTTTTCTATACTGCAGCAACTTCACCATCAGCATCATCATCCTCTGTCCCTCCCTGCTTCATGGCTGCAGTGTATTTTGTAAATGTTTGCGTGTATAAACCATCTCTCTCTAACAAACAGCAGTGATTGACAACTGTCCGATGCATGCAGACATCAACCTCCAAGCCGCACAATGTGGAAACAGCTGAACTGTTCACTCAGTTACACTGCTGCTGCATGCACGTTTGTGTGTGTGTGTGTGTGTGGGGGGGGGTGTGCGGGGGGCGGGTGGCGGGGGTGTGGGGGGTGCTCACTGCTACAGGTTCCTTCCATTTCTTTTTTTATTTGACTGATCATTAAACTAACACACTCACCATTCCTGCTTCTTCTCCATCTGTGCCTAACTGTGTGTGTGTGTGTGTGTGTGTGTGTGTGTGTGTGTGTGTGTGTGTGTGTGTGTGTGTGCGTGCGTGCGTGCGTGCGTGCATGTGACCCAGTGTGTTGAGGTATGAGTGTTTTCTCCACACATACTGAATCATCACACACACACACACACACAGGTATGATGGTGTATATGTTGTGAAGCGTCTGCAGCTGTTGTGATGGTGGCCACTAAATGCTCTCGGTGTGTTCGGTGTGTGAGAACTGACATGATGATGTCATTAGCCAACTCATTTTATTTTTTATTTTTTTGTCTGTTGGGGACAGACAGGATCAGGTGGACGCTCCGTTGACGCTGCATCAGCCAAGATATTTATTATTATTTAGTCATATAAACACAAAGTTTCAGACATGACCTTGATATCTTGCCATTTTTTTAGCCATGACTAAAAACAGACATAGAGATGAGGTTACAGATACACTTTTTTTTTGATGATTGTTGCAACTCATGCCAAGAGGTTTTACTTCACCATTACCAGATAAATGTAGCTCTGACGTTGGCCCAGTTTCAGCTGTCATCCCGTTACATTGTGTTTCAGAGCTCTGCCTCTTTGGCATTTAGATTTGCCAGATGGTAGATGTTAGCCGGTTAGCTTAGCTAAGGCATAAAGACTGGAAGCAGCTAGCCTGGCTCTGTCCAAAGGCAACTAAATCCACGACAACACCTCTAAAGATTTTTCGGTAATTGGCAGAAACTGTCGGACACAGGCCACCAAGGATCTGATGTCGACCATCTGACGGGCAGTTCAGACGGAGTACACCAGCACCTTAAAGCTCACTCCTCGTTGCCTTGCAACCTCATGGAGAACTCGCCAAGAAATAGTGGGGCACATAAACGTCTGTAAAACCTCAACTTGTTGTTTTTTACTCTTCAAATTTTAATTTGAACAAAGAGATATTCATTCGTGAGCTTTGAGGTGTTGGATGTATTTGTTGGACTTTTGGACAGAAACAAGAAAGCTGTTTCCCCGTTTCCAATCCTTATCCTACGCTTAGCTAACTGGCTAGTGGCTGTGGTTTCATATTTAGCACACACACATAGAAGGCTATCAAACTTCTAATCTAACTCTTGGGGAGAAAAAGCCTAAATGTTCCCAAACTGTCAAAATAGTCACAAAAGACAGCTGTGCTTTGGCTCCGCCCATTTGGGTTGAATCCAGCCAATAAGATTATTTTCAGCTTCCAGAGCAGCTCTCAGTCCATTTTTATTAGAAAATAAACCGAAACACCAAAGTTACAATAGAAGTTATTATCTTGTATAAACTTTAACTGTAGCCACCTGGTCCTGTCTGTCTGTCTGTCTGTCTGTCTGTCTGTTTGTCTGCTGGAGGACACAGGTCTGTCTCTGGGTTTCCCTTGTCTCTCTTCTCCCCCATTTGCATGTCTGACTTCTCTCTTTCTTGTGGTCTCTCCCTCGTTCTTCCCTCCTTTCGGCAGATGCGAGTGGTGAAAGCATTCCGTAGTTCACTGTACGAGGGCCGGGAGAAACCAGAATCCCGCAACTCCATCCACAACTTCATGGCCCACCCGGAGTTCCTCATCAATGACCTCATCCACAACATCCCGCTGATCGACGACACTGACGTGGACGACGAATCAGAGCTCAGCAGATACCAGCACCTGCACCCGGCCCTCCGCAAGCCGCCGCCCCCTCCTACCCAGCCCCCGGCACGCTCCCACCCCACCCGCCCCTACCGCCAGTACAGCCTCCCGGTGACCCCATGCAACCGGAACAACAACAACAACAGCAGCAGCAGCAGCAGCAGCATCAGTTCAACAGTCACCCACGGCAACAAAAACAGCACCGACACAGTAACCCCCAGCAACCGGAGCCCATATCACCAACACCGCCACCAACAGCACCACCACACCCATCATGGCAGGGACAGGCCGGTGAAACCCTCTGCCCCTCACCTGGCCCACCTCTACTGCGTGGAGACCTCCTTATAACTGAGCTGAACGTGGGTCGGGGAGGGAGGGGAGAAGGGGGGTGTGGTCCTAGGTAGAAAAAGGGGAGCGGAGGAGAGGGCTGAGGACTCACGCATGACATTTTCATCCAATCTCCCTGAAAGCCAGCTACCAGGAGGGAGTGAAGGACGGGAGGCACCGGAGGGAGTGGACAATGGCTGGAGACTTCAGCTCGCAACTCCCTGAGAACATTGCGACTGTCCCTCCTTTCGCACTTGCTCCAGCCCCCCGACGCCCTCCACCCTCGACCCACCGCCCCGCCTGTCGCCCTCCCTGGAGAACCTGCCCACCCCGCCCCGCCTGACTGCACGCACACGTGTCATACACACGCACAGGTCTGCTCTCGCCGGGTTGTCCTGAGTGGCGGTGGGTTGGGGGGGGCGGGGGGACAGGGGGGGACACATCCTTCAACGCTTCAGCAGAACGGGACCATGTCAGGGCCAGAGGCTGACTCCTCTGTTTCTATCGGTGTGCATCATCAGTGTTGTTGTCATCGCCCACCTACCTGCCTGCCATGGCCCCACCGTGCCCTCCTCCACATCCATCGATCTTCAGACACTTTTAAATCACTCATTCGCTCGCAGAACAAGTCAAACGCTTTGTTAAAGCTTTAACTAGACTTCAGTCAATTTATTTCTCAACATAATGGTGCTCATTCATTTATTTATTTCACATCGCTTCATTTATTTCTTTTCTCGTTCTCTGGAACTTTTACATTGAGTTTATTTATTTTTTCTATCATTCCTCTCTCTCTTTCAATGTGTGTTTGTGTATTGTCTTGTCTCTTCTGGAGAAAAAAAACAACAAAACATAAGAAAAACAGAAATTGCAAACAAAGATACTGTTCATTTAAACCTAATAGTAAATAGTATGGCTGCGAAAATAAACTAAAGGAGTTGGGCAACACATACATACATACATATATATATATATATATATATATATATATATATATATATGTGTATATGTATGTATATTTATATGTTTGGGAACTCATCATGTTCATCTGTTCTTTCTCCAGCCCAACCTGCCCAGTCCTTGAATGCCCCCCCCCCCCTTCATAAGTCCACATGGCCTGTTATCTGTAATAATGCCCCCCCTGCTATGAGGTGATCCAGTGTGTGTGGCGTATACATGTGTACATTAGCCCTGTACAGTACAGGACTAACTTCCGTTACAGCCTCCTGCCATGCTGATGAACTGATGAGTGTGTGTTTGGTCATTTTCTTCCACTTCCCTTCTGTTAGAGTTCCATCACCTTCTCTCTTGCTGTTCCGCAAGCCATTTTGTGGTTTCCTTCGTCTTGTCTCGTCCCTTCTGGTCTTTTAGTGTTGTGTGTGTGTGTGTGTGTGCCAGCTTTATTTTTTGGAAGCATTAACCCTTTAAATGCCATCAAACACACAATGCACAGGCGATGGCCCTTTAAGACTGAACATGCACTCACTTCAAACCCGCCCTGCTCACGTGCCATCGTGTCGTCTCCATCGTGTACCAGTGCCCTCTCCGTGAGTTTGGTGGACAAAGAGATTGTTACGTTTGTCGGATGTTCGATCCAGTCCTTTTTATAGAGAAGGGGGATCACTGTTTGATGTTTAGAAGCAGCCGATCTCTTGAGCTGTCAGGCCCATGTCGTATGTCAGTGTTCAGCTTTAGCTTTAGGCCCAAAGCCCCACTCAATCAGGGACAACCAATGAGAGCTCATGTGTCATGTCCATGTGTCAAATACTGTGCATCCCCGTCATTGAGAGGTTCAATTAGTTGTTTGAGAAACCTGAAAGGAACATTCAAACAATATACATGTTCGCTTTCCTGCTGGGACTCACGTGAGGAGATTGGTACCATGTTCATGTCCGCACGCTAAGTATGCTACAGCGGGTTAGCTTAGCTTAGCATAAAGACTGGAAACAGCTACCGTGGCTCTTTCAAAAGTAAAACGAAACCTGCCTACAGCACCTCTCAAGCTAACTCATTAAAACAGTATATCTCATTGGATTAATATGTACCTAAACATGGTATCTACAGGTTAAAGCATTTAATTCAGTTTCCTAAATGAATAGCCACAGGAGGTATTAAAATGTCTTGGATTTATTTTCCAAAAGTCAAATATTTTCTCTTGGCTGTCGGGAGACACGGAACACAGGTGCTATTATATTAGATGTAGAAGGATGTTGTTACTGTCGGACCGAGACAAGATGGCTGTTTACCGTATTGAAGCTAAGCTAACGGGCTTCGGCTTCACCTTGAATGGACAGATATGTGAGAGGTGTCAATCTTCTCAGCAGGAAAATTACAATAAGCTTATTTCCATAAGCATTGCTTTAAGACGTATTCTTCCCAATGTAAAACAGGGCGTAACACGTTGCATGAGCACACTCCAACTAAAATAAAAGAAGAAAAAAAAAACACACATTTGAAGTCACCCCTGTGACGATGGCGCTCGTGACATCACATTCCACCGTCACCTCGCCGACCTCAACATTCCATGGAACATACATTCCAAACAGCCGCATCACATTCCAGACCGGGTGTGCGAGTACCCTCCTGTATCCCATGTTGCACTAGGTCTGGGTAAACCGCTGACTCCATGTTGCCTCGGAGCGTGACTGCAATGCAAATCTGGACCCCCCCGCCCCCTCAGTTAACCCCTGTTGACCTCCCCGAGTTATCAGCTGGTCCCTCCACCACAGAAAGGCAATGGCAGACAATATGCAAACAGACAGCCATGTCGACACCTGTACCCAGACGTAGGATAGGAAGTCTTACAAAGATGACGACACATGCAAACACAGTGAGAGAACATGTCCGTCCTGCTGGTTCTGTTTGAGGATGCGCACAGGGCTCTCTGGGAACACCCTCACCTGTACAGAACCCTGTCCTCTTGAATGCCCATCATCATCATCGCCACCACCCTTTCGGCGTGGGCGTGGTGACATTGTATTGGTCTGTCTGTTTTGAAGCATGCATTTGGTATCATTAATGTCACTCTTTATGTGTTGGTAAATCATTTAGGATACTGTCACTACTGTGTGCTATGATCTCCCCACATCGGCTCTCTTCCTCTCTCTCTCACACACACACACACACACACACACACACACACACACACGCACATTCTGTTCAAGTCCAACCTACTCTACTTCAGCACAGCTCTATCAATGCTTTATGAAAACACACACACACACACACACACACACACACACACACAGCGAACAACAGGCTGATAGTCTACAGTGGTGTAAATTTGACTGTCCAGTTCCAGCCATCTCTGTCCATCCGTCCAGCCACGTTACATCATGATGTTGTGAGACCGTTTCACAGAAGGCAAAACACAATGTGAAAAAGAATATATTATATTTATCAAAATTATAAATTGTACAACTGCACCACAACTGTACAGATCGCCCAAATGTGCACATGTGCATCTTTGATTTACAGGTACTATGTTCCTGTTACACTTTGGTTTTTTTGGGGGGGATGTTTCTTTCTTTTGATCCTATTGCTTTCTGTAAAGAGAGGAACAACAAAATGGAAGCGCTTGTATATTATGATTATTTTAGATTTTCTCCATCGGTGCTCCCACTGATGGAAAAAGACAGTTGCACATTCTCCTGAGCATATTCTGAGGGCTGTGTTTTCTGTCCATTGAACAGCCCCTGAAGTGTGCAGAGGTGTGGAGATGCTTATAGTCTCTTAAGACCAGAGACACCACTCTGTAAATAGGGAACAGGAGATACAGATGAACCTCATTATGATCTAAAGGACTGGACAAAGTGGAGACCCAGGGAGGATGGAGAACTGGAGGGTGATGCAGAGCTAGAGACTGCAGAAGTGCAATGCATCAGTGCATTGTTTAGGCTGCTCTTTTAGATCTGCTACAAGTATTTACTGCCATGTTACGACGGGAGGGAATTAACGTTTTACATTATTCATTATACATACTGTTGTAAATATTGTGTGTGGAATGGTCCCCCTTCTTGCACAACGCAGTGCTGTTCTGCAGACAGAAAATGCAGCCTTAACTGTGCTGAAATGAAAAAAGACCAAAAAAAAGACAACAAAACATAAAGACTATTGAATATATTAAAGATTTACCTGCCTGTTATTTAAGCGAATAAATATCTATATATGAGAAAGAACACACCTGTATACTGTAGACTAAATCTGTATGGAAATCTAAGAGAATTTAATGGGAATTAAGTCCAACACCTTTTGTCTGTATGAAAGAAAAAATACATCAAAGTATTCTACAATAATAACTTTGACAAAGTCTGTGTGGTCCTGTGTTGTTTGTTCACAATGAAGCGTTTGAAACCTGTAAAAGTGACACTTTAAAGAGTTTATTCTTACTAACACGCCTCACATGCAGGTTTTCTAGCATGTAGAGCAGCCTTTATGGCACTGCATCCTTTTCTTAATGTTAAGGCCACCATAGAGTTGGTTCTTCACTGGAAATGTAAGGGCACATTAATTATAATGAATTCATACATGACTTAATACATGAAAAAACATGCATTCATCCACGTAGGCTAGTACTTCAGGAATGCACAGGAATCAAGAGTATGAGTATGAGTTAATGCAAGAACAGTACATTAATTTATGCACAACTATCTTATTTATGATGTTTATGTCTTCTTCAAAGATAAGTCTGTAGTTAAAGAGACAGGCAACGAAACTGGCTAGTCACAGCAGTGATTTGACGGGTCACAAGGACGAATCATTCAAAAGCCACAAATGGTCAGAGGTCCCATATTGTAAAATGTGAACTCTTCACGTCTGTTTCATTGTAAAGCAGGTCTAAGTGCGATATGGATACTGTGAAAGTATCGAAACTCTGAAGAAATATAGAATAGAAATATAGTTTTTAACTAAACATGGACTTCTAAGTATTTATTTACTGAAGTCAAAGGTAAAGCCGTGTGCTTAGTTTGTGGAGAACAGGTCGCAGTGTTTATGGATTACAATGTGAATCGCCATTACGAGACAAAACATGCGGAGCAACACAAATATGCTCATTTTTGGTTCATAAGATGTTGTTTCTCTTTGGATCTACCTCCATATGTAAACAAACATTCTCCGTGATAAAGTTTAACAAATACATATACAGATCCTCTCTCACTGACGATCACCTGTCAGCTGTCTCATATCCACCTCAGACATTCTACCTTCTCATCTCCACCTCAGACATTCAGCCTGACTCAGAGCTTCGTTCAAGCCCAACACAGACTAGAGTTCTCACACTGAACTGGAAAACAGAAAATTAAGTAATTGGATTACAAAATTGGATTGCAGAAACTTGATCCCTGTCAGTGTTTCATTATATACGGATATTTAATATGTATATTTGTTTGGATCATTATTCCTGCTGCAGATGTTTAAGGTGGAGCTTATTTTAACTCCTTTATACACTGTTGTTCAGTTTGGGAAGTTAGGATGGGTTTGAAAAATTGTTTCTTTAAAATTATAATGTGCAAAGTAACTCGTAACTAAAGCTGTCAGACAGGTGTAGTGGAGTGGAAGTACAAAGTTGAATAAAATGGAAATACTCAAGTAAAGTACCTTGAATTTGTACTTAAGTAAATATACTTGGTTACATTCCACCACTGATCATGACATTCACGCTTACCACTCGCAGCTTATCAAAACCATACAATTTACTGCTTTTTATAAAGAGGTGGATTGAGTTCAGTCTATTGGTCCGGCCCTCCACAACAGTCCTTGTTTCTCATGTGGCCCCTTGGGAAAAATAGTTGCCCACCCCTGGGTTCAGCGTCCACTTTTCTCTCTCTGGAGCGCCAAGTGAAATAACTTCTCTGAATCACATACTTTTTCCAACCACCGGGTCTCTCTCTTGTCTCCCGTGTGTGTGTGAATATGGCCCTCGAGTCGAGGGCAACGCTTATTGGAATACACATATGTGATTGGCCGAGTCGGATCACGTGAGATGATGTACAACGCATGCCATTGGTCGGTGTGTTTCCTGGACCGCTGAACGAGTGCCGTAAAGGCTAGAAAAGCTGCGCCGGTTAATTAGAAGTGATCCACAGAAGATGCTGGTCTCCCGCCGCCTCCATCGGCTAGTCAACGCCACACTAAGTGACCGACGAGGTGGTAGACCAGCACCTCCTGTGTTCAGTGGGGCGACATGACTGAAGATGTTCTGGTAAAACCCGTCTTGTGGCTTTAGCCAGCAGACAAGGTAAAGCGGTGGAAGTGTTGGGCAGGTTTTAGCCTGTTCTTCAGGTCAAACACTGGAGTGTGTTAGTATGACAAACACATTTGTTGTTCAATTTAATGTTGTATAAAAATCCACTGGCAGACTCAAACTCTTCTGAAAGGAAGTATTCAGTGACAGGGTTGCAAGCGGCATGCTGTGCCTTCATGCAGGGAAACAAAAGCACAGGTTGATTTGGAAAGTTGCAGGTTGTTGTGTTCAAGGAGATCGCAGAGAAAGGAGTTGGCTTTGCAACAGCACTGCTCCCATGTTCATCAGGGCCGGAGAACAACAGAACCCGGGAAACAAACGTTGTGCTTGTGCAACTGAGAGAGACTTCAACGTCTCCCGTCTAATATCTAAAAAACAAGAGGCATCAATCCTTTGTCTCCATTCCATGTGCACATTTACATCCAAAGTATTTCACGCTCTAGCAGTATTACTGCAACACTTCACTTTAAATCACCTTATTTGACATTTACAATCTGTAAAAAACAAAACATGAATAGTGTATTATACACTGATGCATCTGTTGGCAGATGTGTAAATACATTTGTCAACTAAAGCTCCTCCTGACAGCAGCCATAAGATAAGGCTGCTCTATGAACAGATGACAATATAGTAAAATGTCTTCATAGAAGTCATAATCCTTGACAAATGCTGTACATTAAGGCACACTTCAAATGTCCTACTGCTTACAAATACATTCTAATGTGTTACAACCCATTTATTGAATGTTTATATGCGGCTCATAAATGCTCAATGCTTTAAATATTCAGCTTTTTGACAAGCTTATGGATCTCCAAAAATATGCATTTCAAGTCTACGACAAAAATTAAATGAATACGTCAGTAAAATTATCGTTTGCATTTGACACAAACAAATCTATGGTTCCTGTTCAGCTGGTAATGGTCATTAGACTCCTTTGATTTCTTGCTGAGAGTTGGAGATGATAATATGAAGCTACACTGAACAGCCTTAAGTTTAGCAAAAAGAATGGAAACAGCTAGCCGGGCTTTGTACTAAGCAAACAAAATCTAACAAACCACCATCTTTCATCATTAAATCATTAACTAATTAACTGATTTGACATCGTATTTGCCTAATTTGTACAAAAACGTTAGTGTAAAAATGTAAATTTATGGTGGTGAGAGTCATTTGCACAACTACCATTTTGTCTGGACGCAGTAACTTTTCAGTCTCTCCTGGTTGCCTAGCAACCTCATGACAGACAAGACTCCATCCAGGAAGTCACTAGACCCCACAAATTGTTGGTTTTACATCTCTGTGTCTATGAATTCAACAAACAAGATACATGCGTCAGTGAGCCAGAAAAAGGCGTCGGAAGGGATTCTCATTCCCAGTCTCCATGCTAAGCTAACTGGCTGTAGCTCCATTTTAACATACAGACAGGAGAGTGGTAGCGATTGTTCCATCTGTCAGCGAGAAAGCAAATAAGCCCTTTCCCCAAAATGCAGAACTGTACATTCATATCTGGACTAAAAAGCCTCATCCTGGGAGACTTCACAACAGTACGTGCTCCCAACTGTAACTAAAGCGAGGAACCAATCGGTGTCCTTTGCTCATCTGATCTACCTCACACTTGGTGGGTGTTTGGCTGGGAACCCACGGGAGTAATTTGTCAAATATTGTTACGTGACACGTTCAACATTAAACTTTACATAAACAACGCTCTGTGTAGCAGCGGGGCGGGGCTTCAGGGCTTTGCTGACTTGAGCATGTCGTCAGCGATGGACCTTTACCGGCCGCAGCTCACCGTCACAATCTGGTTGATTAGACCGGGTTTATGCCCCCGTTGTGAGGCAGGACAGGAAACGCACGCCATCGAGGCTTGGCACGCACAACGCAGCTTAAGCAGACTGATCCAGGCCTATGAAAGCCCCCCATCCAGTATTAATCATATTAGCCCTTTTCACAGTAAACATTTTTGACTTGTCATGGTTGGAAAAGTACAGGCGTATTTAATAATCTTTAATAGTTTAATAAAAGGTATAATTCTGATTTTTTAAAGCGCGGTTGTACGAGCTACTTCTCCAGTCAGTGTATTACTACAGTAGATGGAGTTTGAGCAAAGCAATGTACTGCTGTGGACGTATTTTAGACACCTAAAAAAGGGGAGCTATGTTTAGAATACTTTCACAGCTATACCTTACTGTCAGACAGCCTTTTCTGGTGGGCAACTGAAGCCATTATGTTCATCTGTGCTCTTTAACTCACAGGATTCCTGAGACAATAACAGTAATGTTATCTCACAGAACACGGGAGTTGCTGGTCCACCGCTGCCTCCATCAGTTACTTTCTTCGTGTGACTTTGGTTAATCCATTCAAACCAACTGATCGAGGCAGCGGTAGACCAGCTACTCCCGTGTTCTGTGGGAAAAAAAAAGAGACTGTTTTGTCAATGGAGTCTAGTACGTTTGAAGAGAACAAGATGGATGTAACATGTTGTTTACGGTCAGAAAGGTCAGTCTGACAGCGATGTAAAGCAGTGCAAATATTCTAAACAGCAGTACGCTGCTTTGCTTCTGTAGTACTGAGGATTTCTTCAAACTCTGGACGTTGACTATGAAGTATATCAAATAAATTAGAACTATCCCTTTAATGATGGCTGCATTCCCCTTAAGGAGGTTCTGGTATTATTTGTGCTGGCTCATTGGAAAAGCTTACTGGGACACTGACTGGAACTGAGCCACCTTTATCAGTTTCACTTGTGCTTTTCCACTCGGACATGTTTTAATGAGTGCCATGAAAACGTTTAAAAAGAATAATTGCAAAATGACTGATATATGCATCTATGGTTTGAAGTAAATGGGCTAAAACATGGGCAGGATGATTACTCCCTGTGGGTCCCCGCATACTGCTTGCTTTGTACTTCCATCAAATGAGGTCTTGGTCATTTGTTTTGACAACCTTTACCAGACTTGACCCAAATGTTCAGGAAAAGTAAGACCATTATCGGCAGAGAGCTTGCTGTTTAGAAAGAGAAAAAGAGAAGCATTAATATCAAAAGTACAGAACAAGACAGTAGATAATAGTAACTCAAACATAATGAAAATATGATTTATTTGTCCAACATCAAGGTCATTTGCCTCAAACAATATGTATTCAAATTATATACACATTTACATTTAGTTACACAAAGCTGGCAATTTCAGCACTTAAATCAGATAGTCTTGGATGTATTTACCTAATACATTCCAGTAAGTCAATATATACAAGACATAATTATTAGACTATTAAGTCTCTGATAACATCACGAGTAATTGAGCAGCTGTAGTCAAGCCCCCAAAAATGCTGCATGAGCTACGCTGACAAGAGCTACAGATGTTGTGAAGAAAATATGATCACGCATACCATTTGTTACCAATACTACCTTTAAAAAAATACCAGGCCACGTTGGCAGCAGCTTGTCCAGCCTCTTCACCTTCCACCAGCAGAATCCACTTTAGCATAAAGAAAAATAGGTGGCGCTAAATGACAGCATTCTTGTGTACAATGGTGCCGGTTCACAAAGAGATCAATTCTTTCCAAAAGAAAATATTTACAGTCTTTTCTTTTTTTAGCATTTCCAATTTGACAGCCAATACAAAATATCTCTTTGTGGAGCTTCACCTTTATCTTAACATTCAGGATACTTCAATTTAACTCTAAGTTAGATGTTCATTCAAATCAAATTATTTTCCTACAATAAAAAACTGTAAATAAAATAAATGATAAAAGTACTCAAAATCCACTAACTGGGAAGAAGAACTGTATCAAAACAGAAGTACTAAGGTTGCTGCTGAACGCCTCAGGCCTGTGAAAAACAACTACAAAAAAGTCTGTTCTTGTCTGATCCTTACCATGGAGTCAAGGAGGTAAAGGTGTTCAGAAAGCCACTCATCCCGCATGGTGGATCAACCATTACCTAGAAGAAACTGTCAACAAGGTTTAGCAGTAACGTGTACTCAATCCATCATCACACAAAAAAACATGCACATTCAGCAGTTCTTAGGTATTCTTAACTAATTCAACAGTGTTCATCCCCCCTCAAGAAGTTCAGTACAGAGCCATATCAAGTTCAGTCTCAATATCTGAAAACAGAGATAAGTACTTGACCCTACATTTTGAGCGATGTGCTTGCACTCTCTGCACACTTGGTGCAGAACTCCACTGAGACGTGGTTCTTGTCCACGTGCAGACATACGCCACCCGATGTCTCTTTCTCCTCCACTTTCACGCGCTTTCTGGGCAAGGCGTAGTCATGGTCGTTCGAGTCTGGCCCCTGGAAAAGCGAGGAAGATAATTTCATCCCATTCACACCGCTCAGCCTGGACAAGAGCTGGGCTAACATGCTCTCATTGGCCAGCACAGCCCTCAAGTACCTGGTCTCATCTTCCAACTCTTCCACCCTCTTCGTCAGTTGAGAATTTCCCTGTCGGAGCACATTGTTTTCTGTTGACAGGATGTCAACTTTCTTCTCCAAGCTGTTGACATATTCTTTCTTCCTGAGACGATTCAATCTGGCAGCGACGGCGTTTTTGTTGATCATGTGGCTTGACTGGCTTTGCCTCTTCTTCATCCTCGAGTCAGATGACATTCTATCTGGAGATGATGCTGTTGAAGCCTCAATCTCTGAATCTTGGTCTTTAGCGCTCAAACCAAGATCAGCCAACTCCATATCAAAGAGCGAAGAGGCAGTATCTCTTTCAAGTGTCCATTTCAAGTCTTCAATTCCAAACAGGTCATTTAGCTCTATTCCAGCGGTGTCCATGTCATCAGATGGGAAACCCTCAGATGGACTTGAGAAATCTTCGACAGTTTCCACCACTTCAACCTCCAGAGACTGCACCGCTGTGTTATTCATCGTGCGTCTTCTTCTGGTGATCATTGTGGTTTGACAGTCGGACTGCAAGGAAGCTGTCCAGAATATCTCCTGAGATTCTTCACCTGTGGAGACAACAGATACTGTAAGAGTGTAATATTGCAAGTAACCAATTAGTTTATCAGGGATGATGTTGATAACAATGTCAGTCACTGAAACACAGTAAATGCTGTCAGAGTGCTTTTTCCATTTCTATAACAGGCTAAACAAGAGAGTGATTCGTTTTCCCTCAGTGTGGACAGAGTGGTACAAGTATTTGCCACACTTGACGTACTGATTATGTTCTCAACATTTCTACCACGACGTTGGCTCTGTTTAACTGGTCAATGCAGGAATTTTATATTTTAGACCATAGTGCCATATATTTAGTTTGCTCCGGATATTCCCCATTTTCTTACAGGCGAAGAAATGGCGAGTGTGCGTGTTGGCTAAACGTGTTACAACCGGAAGGACAGGTTAAGCCTGATGGCTTCGTTACTTAAGCTATACGGTGTTTTACAACAACGCTCTACATGCACTGTGACACACAACGTACCTCCTCACGAAGCACAAGTCCACCACTGTCAAAATAAGAAGCTTATTAACGCTAGGTGACTAAACAGAGCGCCCCAACATTAGCGGTAGCTTCCTAACTAGCATTAGGCCGCAATTGTCCTAGCAGCTGAGCAACTAGCCAACGTTAAAGTTAACATCCAATTTACCCACAGTGTCACTTATTATCTCATTCCACTGGTTAACGTTTACATACTTCGCAAACTAACAAGCGCTCGCTCGGTTTTCGTTCCCGCTAACGGGAGCTTGCGCCGCTGACGTCGACTGCAGCCATGAGGCGTTAACCAGCACAACGAGCTACTGAGTGACGCAGCATATAATAACGACACTTATACAACCAACAACTCACCGTCCCGTTAAAAATCCTTCAACACGAATCAAATTAGAAACTACTGCAACACAGTCAGTAGGAGGAAAGGCGCTGGTAACTGACTGCTTGCTTAACCGCTCACAGCTTGAGAAGCGGAGTACAATGGCGCGGCTCCGGACGAGAAGTGTCTCTGCGCTTGCGCAGATACTTTCCCATGTTAGATTGTGCTTTAAGATTATTTTTTTTAATTTGTATTCTTGTACTTTTAACGTATTTGTCCTACTGCTGCCATGTTGACCGTGTCTTCATTTAAATATATAAGTATATTGCATGGACTGTGTATAAGAAGTGGACGTAGTCAATGTGACGTCACCCATTTGTTTGTGGACTGCCGATTTGAAGTCTCGAGTTCTCTATATATAGATGATATAGTCATCATAATTTAAGTGTGTTATGTTATCTTTTACAATTCATGTGAACTCTATCACACATTCCTGCTGAAATGAGCAAAGCAGGCAGTAACAGAACAAACTAACCGGTTGCTTCAGCCGTCGGTCCGTGTGTCCGTGTGCTTTCAGTCTGAAAGACATTCTCCATATTAGACATACTTTACAAACGCTCCATGAATCAAACGCTCCATGAATCATTCACTCAAAAACAGTCAAATTCCTTTGATAGAAACATTTTTTATTGACCATAAGTGCGCAGAAGAAAATGTATGCCACAAAACCACCTTGTGCTTACAACAATATCCCCTCTGCCGGGGTTTCAACAGAAAGGCCTCCACTCCAAAACCCTTCCTGGGAGCCGACAACTGCATCAACAGGGCACAAGTTCACTGACAGGTGGAAGAAAAACAAAACCTCACTGTACACCATCATTATGAATGATCCATATTCCAGCTCACATTCTTCCCTTTATAAACAGGCAGTATATTATGTGTTAAACCTCTGCACTAATTCCACTTTTGTCTTAACCACATATTAAAAATATTATAGCCAACATGAAGGGTTTTACAAATGCTTTTAGATTAGCTAACTACTAACTCATTTCCATATTAACTATTCTGCTGATTTTTTTTTTTTTAAATGAATATAGGAATCTTTTTTGTCTATAAAATGTCAGAAACTTGAGGAAAAAAAAGTTTTGGACTGGAAGTTAGTTGATGGACTTTTTTTCACTAGGCTCTGACATTTCATTAATTGATAACATCATTTGTGATAAAAAAAAAAAATGCCATCCTTAATGATATAAAACAATTCATCATTTCTAAAGGAGCTTGAACCTAATGACTGTTCGGTGTTCTTTCCTGGTGAATAACTCAGATAAATGACTTGTCGATCGACTAATCGATGAATAGACTGCTTTACATATTTCATCCCTCAACAAACTCGGCTTAGTACTGAAGTTGACCTGTTTTGAGTATTTTGTTTCTTTTAAACATGTTTCAAAACAACCTGGAACATAAGTTCATTATGGGCCAGCAGCTAAAGGAATTTATTTCACAGCTTTATAACAACTCAAAAAAGTTGCAGTCCAGATTTCAGCTTATTGACGTCACTGTGGTTCCAAAGAAGGCCGTCAGCTGTTCTCACTGGTGCCAAGCCTCCTGGGACGTTGTGCGTTGTGTTGCTCTCCAACTCTACCGGCTGGTCAAAGACCGTCATTGTGGAGTAGTTTTCCACCATGAAGCGCGAAGGGTCATCTGACTGTCCGGGGACTTTGCCGAGAGGATAGTTCTTCCACAACACCTTATCGTTGCACACCTGCCACGGAGAGCCTCGGAGCAATTTGGCCTTTTCAGCCTGAACATCCGCCCATTTGTACTCCTGGGAGGACTCGCTCCTCTCCACCTCGGCCGCCGAACGCCACGAATGGCTGAGGCGCCGCGAATGCTGCAGCTTCTCGTGCAAGCTCTCCAGTGTGTATATGGGCTGTTGCTTCCGCTGCGGGGAAGTGTCGGACTCCGAGTGTGCGTCCTGTGTGTAGATGGAGCAGAGCTGGAGCAGCCTCTGTCGGGTTTCCAGAGGGAGGGGATGCTCCATGTCGTCCAGGATCAACTGGAGCAGGTGAGGCGTGCTGACACAGGGAGCATCCAGGCAGGCTGAGAGCAGCTGCTGCCACCTCAGCTGGATGCGGTTTACAAAGACCCTGTCCTTCATTCTGGCCTTCTTCTGCCCCTTCGTTTCAAAGTGGAATTCAAATTTGTTGCTGTTGCAGACGATGATTTCTGAAATCCACGCGGCGATGTAGAAAGCCCTGTGAGTATTCTGCTCTTTGGCGAGCAGCTTCAGTTCGACAAACAGCTTCTCCAGGAGGAGGTGAATAAAGGACGGCGAGTTGAGCATCTTCAGGAGCGGCAGCCAAAAACGCAGGAAGGCTTGAGCGAGTCTGGGCTCAGTGGCACCGCCGTTGTCAGAGGCAGCATCACCGCCCAACGTTTCCAGTTGTTCCGCAGTCGGAACTAGAAATCCGTCTTCCAGCAACACATCAATCAGCAGATTACTTGACTGCAAAGCAAACTGCTTGATCTCAGCGAGTAACCAGCTCATGTCTGCAAAGGGGGCTGGCCACAGGTTCTTCTCTTTGTCCTCAGGGAGTCCATCAAAAGCCTGGTACTGCTCCTTTTCAAATGATATCAGAAGCTCCCGTGCGTTCTTGTAGGCCTCAATCTCTTTCTGCCTCGCGATGAGCTCGTCCCCATGGCGTTTCAGGTCTACCTCTTCCTCCTCGCCATCCGACTCTGAGTCCCAGTCTGAATTAGGCCCTCCTCCCAACTGCCTGGACCAGTATTCCTGCTGGAGCCACTCCAGAACCACCTTGCATCCCTTTCGACACCATTTTAAGGTCGGAAGCTTCCTGTGCGTGACGTCATGCCTCAGGTCTACGACCCACTCCGGGATGTTCAGATTCCCAGCCAGGCGCCTCAGGGGGCGGGCTGTTCTCCCCTGCTGTCGCTCGGTGATCAAATTGACAAACCTCACCAGGCCCGCCCCATAAAGCAAGACCAGGTCCTCTCCGTCCAGCTGCCCCGACCTGTCCAGCACCTGGCACCTCACGAGGTCCGCGGTGCAGTCCACCGCCACGGGCGAGTTGTTGGCGTACCTGCCTCTCCACGCGGATACCCTCTGCAGGGCGAACCTCTGTAAGGCGGAGTCCTTCGAGTAGAGGTACTCCAGGACCTGATCCCACTCAGCTTTGTTGGCCCATGCCACCACATGGCGTTTTTTCTCGGAGCTCTTCTTCTTCATTGTAATGGTCTAGGAGGCGCGCGCTCGACTTCCGTTACCAGCGGACACACATGTCGCTCTTCTAACCCGAGACACGTCTCGTGAAATACAGAACAAGCGGAGCTTTATGTCGCAGCGTCAGTCTTCAGACAAAAACGATGGGATCGCATCCCGGAAATGACATGTTGACATCCGCTTCTTCTTCTTCGAGGATTTAAGGGCAGCTTTGCACCCTTAATGTATCACTACTGCCACCTTGTGGAGGGCGTTAACTCCTATGGTGTGTCACGTGTTCCTCATCATTCCTGTTCTCCTCAGGAAGCTGAGATATTGTAAGTAAGAAAGGTCTTTTGTTTTTTTACAAAGCACCTTTCAAAACCTAGGTTACAAAGTGCCTGACAAAAGGATACATGTATTATCATTTATTAAAAATACAAAATCAGATAAAAACAAAACAAAAGAGTACATGACTAAAGCACAAATACTGAGAGAAAAGATAGGACTTCAACTGTGACTGAAAACACCCAACAGAGTCTGCTGCCCTGACTCCCAAGGGCCACTGGTCCACAGCCTGAGACACAGGGCAGAAGACACACAGTCCCTTCAAGTTTCCAGTCCTGAACGAGGCCTGGTTCTGAGGACCTGATGGGCCGAGCAGATGTAGGTGGCCTGTGTGTGGCCACTCATATATTAGATGAGGAGGAAGATCTTGGATTGGATCCTTAATTTAATTGAGAGCCAGAGAAGTCAGAGATTTCATCCCTTTACAATTGTTTCTATTTTTATTTTTTTACAGTTGTAACTTATACAATGTACTCTATCAGAGTTACCAGGTTAGTGATATGCACATCCATGAACTCATTTAATAAAGGTGTTAAGTAGAACTAAATAGGGTTCTTCGGCTTATCATCATCCTTTTTGGTTCTTGGTTGAGGGTTCGACCTAAAACCCAACATAATTGGTTATACATAGAGCCCTCTGTGAAATGTTTGACCCAGAAGTCCCTCGGATCGGTTCTACAGAGAACCCTTCTGAACTCTCTAGAGCAGGGGTGGGCAACTATTTTTCCCAAGGGGCCACATGAGAAACAAGGACTGTTGTGGAGGGCCGGACCAATAGACTGAACTCAATCCACCTCTTTATAAAAAGCAGTAAATTGTATGGTTTTGATAAGCTGCGAGTGGTAAGCGTGAATGTCATGATCAGTGGTGGAATGTAACCAAGTATATTTACTTAAGTACAAATTCAAGGTACTTTACTTGAGTATTTCCATTTTATTCAACTTTGTACTTCCACTCCACTACACCTGTCTGACAGCTTTAGTTACGAGTTACTTTGCACATTATAATTTTAAAGAAACAATTTTTCAAACCCATCCTAACTTCCCAAACTGAACAACAGTGTATAAAGGAGTTAAAATAAGCTCCACCTTAAACATCTACAGCAGGAATAATGATCCAAACAAATATACATATTGAATATCCGTATATAATGAAACACTGACAGGGATCAAGTTTCTGCAATCCAATTTTGTAATCCAATTACTTAATTTTCTGTTTTCCAGTTCAACCTTCCTGAACAGAGAGGTCTGAAGGCATGCGACACCACCTTCATATCAGGTGATGTGCAAGCCTACAGCTCATCCAGAGCCAACCTGAAGAGGGGCATCAAGAGGGCAAAGCACAGCCACAAGCTAGGGACTGAGGAGTACTTCAACAACAACTCCGACCCCGACGCATACGGCAAGGCATCCAGACCATCTCCACAGCGCTTCACTCCGCCCTCTCCCACCTAGGCAACAACAACACCTATGTGAGAATGCTGTTCATCGATTTCAGTTCAGCATTCAACACCATCAACCCCTCCAAACTGAACACCAAACTAGGTGACCTTGGCATCAACACCTCCCTGTGCAGCTGGATACTGGATTTCCTAACCAACAGACCCCAGTATGTTAGGTGAGGCAATCACACCTCCTCCACCCTCACCCTGAACACTGGTGTTCCACAGGGCTGTGTGCCGAGTCCTCTCCTCTACTCCTTGTTCACCTATGACTGCACGCCTGTACATGGTTCCAATACCATTATCAAGTTTGCAGACGACACAGCGGTGGTGGGCCTCATCAACAACAACGATGAGTCGGCCTACAGGGAAGAGGTCCGGCACCTGGCGCCGTGGTGCGCCAACAACAACCTGGCCCTCAACACCAAAAAGACCAAGGAGCTTATTGTAGACTTCAAAAAGACCAAAGGCTGCACACACCCCCCCATCCATATCAATGGAACGGAGGTTGAGCGTGTCTCCAGCTTTAGGTTTCTGGGTGTCCACATCTCAGAGGATCTCTCTTGGACCCTCAACACCTCAACCCTGGTCAAGAAGGCTCACCAGCGTCTCTTCTTCCTGAGGAGACTGAAGAAAATCTGCATGTCTCCTCTGATCCTGGAGAACTTCTACCGCTGCACCATCGAGAGCATCCTGACAAACTGCATCACAGTTTGGTACGGCAACTGCTCTGTCTCAGACCAGAAAGCTCTGCAGAAGGTGGTAAAAACCGCACAACGCATCATCATCATTGCCCTCCTCCCCTCTGGGACTTTTACTGCTTCTTTTTGCACTTCTGGTCAGATACTCAACTACATTTTGTTGTCCTAGTACTTGTACTCTGTGCAATGACAATAAAGTAGAATCTGAATCTGAGTAAACATCCGTGCAGATGTGTTCGGTTCGAAAGTTGCGTGAAGGAAGGTATATAATTCAGACTTCTGATTCTTTTGAGCTGTTTGGAGTTGTTGTAAGATTGTATTCTTGAACAAGAAAATAAACAGCTCGCCGCTGGTTGCCCAAATCCGAACGCTGTCTTCCTCTTCATTTTGCCACAACATAATCAGCTGATCTGCCGTCATCAGAAACCGACGTCGCTTCACGTGACGTTTTAGAGGACAGGACGTCTCATTTCTCTGAAAACAATATTTCCTCGTTTCCTCTCTCTTTTCATCCCTGGTGGGAGGGACTAAGACGCAAGGAAGAGACGCAAGTGAGGGAAACGGGGACGCAATTAAGGCCCAATCCCAATGTCCCCCCCAACCCCTAAAACCTGAACCCTGTGGTGGTAAAATGTATCTAACCCGCTGTTCAATCTTTTTAAGCTGAAATAACGAATATCATGAAACAGAACTTATCTATGAAATCATTTATTCTTGCAAGAGGCACGGTTGTACAGAGTCACCATTCTATCCAAGTGTGCACTGAAGAGAAGAAGTCAGACAGAATTATATATGTTGTGGACAGGATGGAGCTGTATTGAAACATCCTTACTTCAATCGATATGAAAAACCTGGTTGGATCATAGAGTGCCAGATGGAGCCATTCATTGAATTTCACTAGGGTTGTATGATTTCAAGTGACAAATAAAATGTATTGATTAGGTGAAGAAAAAGAAGACACATTAAACTAGAAAATTAAAAAGTTTTTGCTTAAACTGCGTTGGAATGCTGAAAGTTGAAAGCTTGAAGCTGAAATATTTGAAAAAAATGGAGAAATTGCTTAAAATACAGAAAATAGCTGAAAATAAAAAAAGGGGAAACTACCTGCTAAAAAGTGTTGAAGCCCAAAAGCATTGAACTGTACAGCTGAAAAAGCAGAAATATGAAAAGCTGAACGGTTTCTGTAGCTGAAAGTATGAAGGAAGAGAAGAGGTTAATGTTGAAGAAATAGTGGAATGTTCAAAATTTGTACAATTATGTCGGATTAAAAAATACAAACATTTTTTTGTATTTTTGTTTTTCAGTAAATATTTCAGCATGTTAAAGACAAACATTTGCGCATGGAGCCAACATACGGGGGCTATCATGTTTTTTCCGATGATAAATACCTGAAATACAAAAGCAAAAAATGTATCAGCTAAAACCCTGAGCGACCACCTAATGAAGCAAATAGGAGAAACAAATTGGAGAAAATTATGTAAATATATAAGCCAGTCAAATTAGGGATGCAAAAGGAGCACTAACCTCTGATCACAAGCCCAACAACTGTTATGAATGGTAATATGACAGCTATATATGAGTAATAGTGTCTTGAAGCAGCTCCACAGACAACATCACTGATCGTACTTCCTTCTTTCTTCTTTCCTTGAGTTTGTGAGCAACTGTCAGCAAAGAGAAATGAAAGACAGCTTTAGTGCTTTGAGTGTTTCAAAAAAAAGAAAATTGAAAATGTCACAAAGTGTCAAAGTCACACGTTAAAACAAACCAACATTAAAAGGAACACTTTGAAGAAAGATCCATAGAAAGTTGACAATGTTGGCAATGTTTAGAATCTCCAGTGGAGGGGGAGGATTTGGTCCTTCACAGATGGAATTTTAAGTCATTAAACTCAACTACTCATCAACATCAAAAATAGATATGCATGCATAAATATAGGTGTCATTTTGTGCCACAGGGCAGGAAACCCCAACTTTTTAGAGACATTCTTTAACAAACAAAGTCTTACGTAGTCCAAACGGTACAATTCACACCGGCCACTGAAAAATAGCCTGACGGACAACTTTCACACACTGTGTCTGTTCTTCTGGTTCCTAAGAGAAACAGACAAAGGTCAGACTAATTACACAGGAACACAACATCCAGTGAACAGCCATCCTTCATCAGACTTTGTGTCTTCATTGAGGGATTTCTCGTGCACACTAGTATCCCAGTTGTGATCGATAGGCTATATGTTGACACGGGAGGGTTAATGAGATGCTTGATAAATCCTGGTCTGGGTCATAAAACTTGAATATGCTAGCTGGAGAATAGACACTGGAAGAGGTTTCTGTTTACTGTAGCTGCACCTCCATGCAGTAGTAAAACATACGATGATACTTGATGTAATGATGGTCTGCATGCTGAAATAAAGTCAAAATCTGACTCCAGTCTGACACAGATAATAAATAGAATTGTCTTCCATTTCTGACGATCGTATTGAAAGGCAGCAGACAGCCGTGTGGTCAATGCTGCAGAGTCCAGGACAACAGAGACCAGACTGACAGAGAATGACGGGGCTGCTGGATTTGGAGGAGTCAAAGACGTGTCTGAGCTGTGTCCAGGATGCTGTGAGCACCATGTGTACGTGGAGCTGAATAATGTGCCATGTTAAGGTCAGGATAGTGCTGTGCATGTAAACGGACTCACTGTCTGACTGGACTTTTTCTTACCAGGGTCTTGTGTGCTGTGACCAGGTCCACAGCGAGTATGTTTTTTTGCAGAACTACACCCTGAATCCTCCGTCAACTCCCAGCAGAAATATCCATCGACAACGTCACAAACGGTGTCTGCTGTTGCTGTGCAGCCTTGCAGGGCGAAGAGACCGTGACCTAAAAGCCAACAGAAACAGTCACTATCTTACTGTTCAACAAACATGTATACATGACACTACTGGAGAAACATGGCGGTGCCACACAGCTGACTCCATGAGCTGACGTCAGCTAACCAAAACACAAGGATTCTCATTTGAATGTGATGATTCACAAAGCAAATATTATTTTTAATAGTATATTTCATTTCTGTAAATAGATCCCCCTGAATGCTACACACTAGACCTTTGAGTCATATTTGAAATAATGTGATTATGAGCTGCTTGGTGGACTGCAACGGACAGATTGAATGAAATCAGACCCGCAGAGCCGCAGCACGTTCTGATTGGCCAAACTACCTGAGCTACACATAGGAGCTGGCCAATCAGAGCTCCTGTAGCTGCTGTGTGGGTTGGAATGACTTTTTAGGGCATTCGCTCACTTACACATCTTAAAATGAAAGAGAACCGTCTTAAATTAAATCAATCGCAAAATGAAAACTGATTGTTAACGTAGGGCATTCTATTCGTGAGATGAAATATGGAAGACATGGAAGTAAATGTAGTAAACAAAAGGTTATATTTAAAAGCGTGTCATTTTGCAATTACATTATGAAGTTCAATTATTCAACATAAAAAGACGGTTTATAGACATGTAATGATACATTGGTACATTTACTGTAGTATTATTTTTTTTAAACACTTCAGTTTTAATTATTACATTATAATGTGGCCAATAAGTTATATTATTTACAATAAACACTGTACAGATCTATAATATCCCCGTGGTGCATTCAGGGCTCCATGTAAAGCGCATATCTGCTACAACACAATTATTAGGGCTCACTTTTCAGCAAACATGCCGTTGACATAGCAGCACATTATCACATTTATTTTTAATCAAATTGCATTCATTACCAGGGCTGCAATTCATTTTATTTTAATCTATTAATTTTTATAAGTGTAAATTTTGTCCAGTGTACTTATTGGGTCAAAGCTTTTCCACATTACTGCATTAGTCATAATCAAGCTGAGTTCGGAGGTTGTCGACAGGTGAATGGGGGGCTCGTGGACTTACCTCGGTCACAGGGGCTGCAGGGGAAACACTTCGTCAGGCCGTTGGGTTGGTTCATGAAGGTCCCGTTCACACACGAGATGCACCGTGTGCCTGACTTCAGAGTGCAGTCTTTTCGAACAACTGTACCTATTCAAGAGAAAAACACACCAACACCCATTTATCACCACGGCATGATGGGAAATAACAATTACAACATAAGAAGATAAGAGTCAATAACAACCCTGCTTCAGGTCTTTACTGGGCCGGTGTGTGAAAATAGAGCTGAATGTTCACTACTGAGTTGTTACTGAGCAATGACTTCTGGGATTTGAAACCTGCTGAACCGCCAGCAACAGTATGCACTTTATTAACTTGGTCCACCAGGCTTTTATGATAATTGTCTCGAAAATCTTATAATTAAAAGAGCTCAATAGAGTAACAGAGACTGGCTCTCTTCACACCACAACTTCTCTCTGATGGCCGTTACTTCCTCTGATCCTCGTGTGTTCCTGTTCCTCTTGTATGCTGAGCAGGCTCACAATCACAAGACTGTGGTGTAGAGAAAAATAAGAACAACCCCAGGTTTCTCTTCAGCACTGTGGCCAGGCTGACACAGAGTCACAGCTCTGTTGAGCCGTGTGTTCCTGTAGACCTCAGTAGTAATGACTTCATGAGCTTCTTCAATGATAAGATTCTAACTATTAGAGACAAGATTAATGGTCTCTTGCCCTCAACCAGTACCGATCTATCCTTGGAGGCAGCTATAAACCCTGATATATGTATGGACGGCTTCTCTCTCATCGACTTTAAAAAATTGTCTTCAACAATTTCCTCTTCTAGATCTTCTACCTGTCTCTTGGACCCCGTCCCGACGAGGCTGCTTAAAGAAGTTTTACCTTTGATTGGCACCTGTCTGCTGGATATTGTCAATCTGTCTTTACTAACAGGCCATGTACCACAGTCTTTTAAAGTAGCTGTGATCAAGCCTCTTCTCAAGAAGCCCACTCTTGATCCAGAGGTGTTGGCTAACTATAGACCGATCTCTAACCTTCCCTTCCTCTCTAAGATCCTTGAGAAAGTAGTTGCAAATCAGTTATGTGACTTTCTACAGAACAATAGTTTATTTGAGGATTTTCAGTCAGGATTTAGAAAACACCACAGCACAGAGACAGCACTGGTGAAAATGACTAATGACCTTCTAATTGCATCAGATAAAGGACTTGTCTCTGTTCTTGTCTTCTTAGACCTTAGTGCTGCATTCGACACCATTGACCATCACATCCTATTACAGAGATTAGAACATTTGATTGGCATTAAAGGCACCGCACTAGGCTGGTTTGAGTCCTATTTATCGGATCGATCTCAGTTTGTAAACGATGAATCCTCGATGACCACCAACGTCAGTCACGGAGTTCCACAAGGTTCTGTGCTTGGAGCAATCTTATTCACCTTATATATGCTTCCTTGCAATATTATCAGAAAACACTCCATAGACTTTCATTGTTATGCTGATGATACTCAATTATATATATCGATCAAGCCAGACGAAACCAACCAACTTGCTAAACTTCAAGCATGTCTTAAAGATATAAAAACATGGATGACCTGCAACTTCCTGATGTTAAACTCAGACAAAACTGAAGTTATTTTATTAGGCCCAGAACACCTCCGAAATCAACTATCTAATGATATAGTTTCTCTTGATGGCATTGCCCTGGCATCCAGCACCACCGTAAAGAATCTCGGAGTTATCTTTGATCAGGACTTGTCCTTTAACTCTCACGTAAAACAAATCTCAAGGACTGCATTTTTTCACTTATGTAACATTTAAAAAATCAGACACATCCTGTCTCAAAGCAATGCAGAAAAATTAGTTCACGCATTTGTTACTTCTAGACTACTGTAACTCCTTATTATCAGGCTGCTCTAATAAGTCTCTTAAATCTCTCCAGTTGATCCAGAATGCTGCAGCTCGTGTACGAACAAAAACTAAGAGAAGAGATCATATTACTCCTGTATTAGCTTCTCTTCACTGGCTCCCTGTAAAATCCAGAGTCGAATTTAAAATCCTTCTCCTCACCTACAAAGCCTTAATTGGTGAGGCACCATCATATCTTAAGGATCTCATAGTACCATATTACCCCACTAGAGAGCTGCGCTCACTGAATAAGTAGGTTGGGAGCCAGAGTCTTCAGTTATCAAGCTCCTCTTCTATGAAACCAGCTTCCACTTTCAGTCCGGGGGGCAGACACAGTGACCACATTTAAGAGTAGACTTAAGACTTTCCTCTTTGATAGCGCTTATAGTTAGGGCTGGCTCAGGTTTGTCCTGGTCCATTCTTTCCAGCCCCTTGATATGCTGCTATAGGCCTAGACTGCTGGGGGACAACTTAGGATACACTGAGCTCCTCTATCCTTTTCTCTCTCTCCTTCTGTATGAATTCATGTTCTATCAATGCACATTACTAACTCTACTTCTTCCCTCGGAGTCTTTGTGCTTTCTCGCCTCGCAGGTTTCCACGAATCGTGGTTGCATCTGGACCCTGGGTTTCCTGAGTCGATGAGAGGTTCTGGGACAGACGATGTCGTTGTGTACAGATTGTAAAGCCCTCTGAGGCAAATTTGTAATTTGTGATTTTGGGCTATACAAAAATAAATTGAATTGAAGTTATTAACTTTATTAACGTTCGTTTCCAGTGAGATATGAATGACGTTTTGAATCCAGAGAGACCGAGTGAACTGGCGCTTGAGGGCAAGACGGGCGTCATTTACCTTCGTGACACATCGGGCAACATTGCCCATCCACTGCTGCATATTCTTTTGGCAGACAGCACAGTCCCGGTGACACGAAGACGGAGACAAAGGCGACACCTATGAACGACACAGTAACGTTAGTCGACGTTAGTTCATGTATCCCGAGCTAACGTTAGCTTCAATAGCTCGTCTCAGCACTTCCGTTTACATGACGACAGCGTTACTTACTGACGACAGCCAACGATGAAATCATGTTATCACATATTTTCATTAGGTTTTGGCAAAATCCCAGCCTTAATCTGGAGACAAACAATGCATAGAATCATGTAATTTAGCGTAAGCTTCAATCGCACTGCAACAAAAAATCCCCTAAATAACTTCTTCTTTTGAGCTTTATGGCGGATGGCATCCAACGAAACGTGCATTACCGCCACCTACTGTATTGGAGTGTGAATCAGTTACCTAAAGTTATCCCTTTACAAAAAAATGTATCAATTCGGTGGCCTAACGTTAACGTTACATCCTTTTACCCAATCTGGTTTCTTTCAGATATTGTTGTACCGTTCCTGCCTCCAAGGTTAATGCACCTTTTAATTCGACTTCTTCTTCAACCTGTCTCGCTCGATTGTGAATTTCTGGAAATGGTTTCTGCTATTTTGCAGTGCTCAAATAGTCCTGTTGGGTGTTTATTAGTTGCATTGTTTTGTTCAGCCTTGTGTGTCAACAGACGCACACAGATATAACGTTACAGCCCCGCTCTTCTTGATGATAGGATTAGTTGGTTTGGAAGGCAGAGTCCACGCCCTTAGGTCCGTCCCTCTCCGGCTCTGCGCCGTTATGACCACGCCTCTAAACACGTGACCTTCTCAGGTGCGTTCCTTGCAACTGGTTTTTCGAGTGTCTCTCCCTAAACATGGCGGTACAATGTGGTATTGCACTGAGTACATTCTTTTAATAATTACATAGTCTTAAACTTATGGTGGTACAGTGAAGTATTATACTGAAAGCATTTCTTTATTAATGACATAGCTTTAAATTTAAGGCACAAAGACCTCAGGGATGGAGCACAGTTAGTAATGTGCATTTATGATGCATGAATTCATACAGAAGGTAAAATATAAAAGAATGTGCGTCAGCAGTTCCATGGAAGGAACCAGGAGGCAGGACCAGGGTCCAGATGCAACCACGATTCGTGGAAACCTGCGAGGCGAGAAAGCACAAAGACTCCGAGGGAAGAAGTAGAGTTAGTAATGTGCATTGATAGAACATGAATTCATACAGAAGGAGAGAGAGAAATGGAGAGAGGAGCTCAGTGTATCCTGAGTTGTCCCCCAGCAGTCTAGGCCTATAGCAGCATATCAAGGGGCTGGAAAGAATGGACCAGGGCAAACCTGAGCCAGCCCTAACTATAAGCGCTATCAAAGAGGAAAGTCTTAAGTCTACTCTTAAATGTGGTCACTGTGTCTGCCCACCGGACTGAAAGTGGAAGCTGGTTCAGCTGGTCAGACTAATTACACAGGAACACAACATCCAGTGAACAGCCATCCTTCATCAGACTTTGTGTCTTCATTGAGGGATTTCTCGTGCACACTAGTATCCCAGTTGTGATCGATAGGCTATATGTTGACACGGGAGGGTTATTGAGATGCTTGATAAATCCTGGTCTGGGTCATAAAACTTGAATATGCTAGCTGGAGAATAGACACTGGAAGAGGTTTCTGTTTACTGTAGCTGCACCTCCATGCAGTAGTAAAACATACGATGATACTTGATGTAATGATGGTCTGCATGCTGAAATAAAGTCAAAATCTGACTCCAGTCTGACACAGATAATAAATAGAATTGTCTTCCATTTCTGACGATCGTATTGAAAGGCTAACGACAGCCGTGTGGTCAATGCTGCAGAGTCCAGGACAACAGAGACCAGACTGACAGAGAATGACGGGGCTGCTGGATTTGGAGGAGTCAAAGACGTGTCTGAGCTGTGTCCAGGATGCTGTGAGCACCATGTGTACGTGGAGCTGAATAATGTGCCATGTTAAGGTCAGGATAGTGCTGTGCATGTAAACGGACTCACTGTCTGACTGGACTTTTTCTTACCAGGGTCTTGTGTGCTGTGACCAGGTCCACAGCGAGTATGTTTTTTTGCAGAACTACACCCTGAATCCTCCGTCAACTCCCAGCAGAAATATCCATCGACAACGTCACAAACGGTGTCTGCTGTTGCTGTGCAGCCTTGCAGGGCGAAGAGACCGTGACCTAAAAGCCAACAGAAACAGTCACTATCTTACTGTTCAACAAACATGTATACATGACACTACTGGAGAAACATGGCGGTGCCACACAGCTGACTCCATGAGCTGACGTCAGCTAACCAAAACACAAGGATTCTCATTTGAATGTGATGATTCACAAAGCAAATATTATTTTTAATAGTATATTTCATTTCTGTAAATAGATCCCCCTGAATGCTACACACTAGACCTTTGAGTCATATTTGAAATAATGTGATTATGAGCTGCTTGGTGGACTGCAACGGACAGATTGAATGAAATCAGACCCGCAGAGCCGCAGCACGTTCTGATTGGCCAAACTACCTGAGCTACACATAGGAGCTGGCCAATCAGAGCTCCTGTAGCTGCTGTGTGGGTTGGAATGACTTTTTAGGGCATTCGCTCACTTACACATCTTAAAATGAAAGAGAACCGTCTTAAATTAAATCAATCGCAAAATGAAAACTGATTGTTAACGTAGGGCATTCTATTCGTGAGATGAAATATGGAAGACATGGAAGTAAATGTAGTAAACAAAAGGTTATATTTAAAAGCGTGTCATTTTGCAATTACATTATGAAGTTCAATTATTCAACATAAAAAGACGGTTTATAGACATGTAATGATACATTGGTACATTTACTGTAGTATTATTTTTTTTAAACACTTCAGTTTTAATTATTACATTATAATGTGGCCAATAAGTTATATTATTTACAATAAACACTGTACAGATCTATAATATCCCCGTGGTGCATTCAGGGCTCCATGTAAAGCGCATATCTGCTACAACACAATTATTAGGGCTCACTTTTCAGCAAACATGCCGTTGACATAGCAGCACATTATCACATTTACACCTTATATATGCTTCATCTTGGCAATATTATCAGAAAACACTCCATAGACTTTCATTGTTATGCTGATGATACTCAATTATATATATCGATCAAGCCAGACGAAACCAACCAACTTGCTAAACTTCAAGCATGTCTTAAAGATATAAAAACATGGATGACCTGCAACTTCCTGATGTTAAACTCAGACAAAACTGAAGTTATTTTATTAGGCCCAGAACACCTCCGGAATCAACTATCTAATGATATAGTTTCTCTTGATGGCATTGCCCTGGCATCCAGCACCACCATAAAGAATCTCGGAGTTATCTTTGATCAGGACTTGTCCTTTAACTCTCACGTAAAACAAGCTCCTCTTCTATGAAACCAGCTTCCACTTTCAGTCCGGTGGGCAGACACAGTGACCACATTTAAGAGTAGACTTAAGACTTTCCTCTTTGATAGCGCTTATAGTTAGGGCTGGCTCAGGTTTTCCCTGGTCCATTCTTTCCAGCCCCTTGATATGCTGCTATAGGCCTAGACTGCTGGGGGACAACTTAGGATACACTGAGCTCCTCTATCCTTTTCTCTCTCTCTCTTCTGTATGAATTCATGTTCTATAAATGCACATTACTAACTCTACTTCTTCCCTCGGAGTCTTTGTGCTTTCTCGCCTCGCAGGTTTCCACGAATCGTGGTTGCATCTGGACCCTGGGTTTCCTGAGTCGATGAGAGGTTCTGGGACAGACGATGTCGTTGTGTACAGATTGTAAAGCCCTCTGAGGCAAATTTGTAATTTGTGATTTTGGGCTATACAAAAATAAATTGAATTGAAGTTATTAACTTTATTAACGTTCGTTTCCAGTGAGATATGAATGACGTTTTGAATCCAGAGAGACCGAGTGAACTGGCGCTTAAGGGCAAGACGGGCGTCATTTACCTTCGTGACACATCGGGCAACATTGCCCATCCACTGCTGCATATTCTTTTGGCAGACAGCACAGTCCCGGTGACACGAAGACGGAGACAAAGGCGACACCTATGAACGACACAGTAACGTTAGTCGACGTTAGTTCATGTATCCCGAGCTAACGTTAGCTTCAATAGCTCGTCTCAGCACTTCCGTTTACATGACGACAGCGTTACTTACTGACGACAGCCAACGATGAAATCATGTTATCACATTCTATCACATATTTTCATTAGGTTTTGGCAAAATCCCAGCCTTAACCTGGAGACAAACAATGCATAGCATCATGTAATTTAGCGTAAGCTTCAATCGCACTGCAACAACACAAATCCCCTAAATAACTTCTTCTTTTGAGCTTTATGGCGGATGGCATCCAACGAAACGTGCATTACCGCCACCTACTGTATTGGAGTGTGGAGTGTCAGTTACCTAAAGTTATCCCTTTACAAAAGTCCTGTTGGGTGTTTATTTATTAGTTGCATTGTTTTGTTCAGCCTTGTGTGTCAACAGACGCACACAGATATAACGTTCTTCTTGATGACAGGATTACAGTTGGTGCGGAAGGCAGAGTCCACGGCCCTAGGTCCGTCCCTCTCCGGCTCTCGTCTTCAGGTACTTTTGTAGCTTAATTAGCATTTGACAAAAAACAAACTCCTTTATTTATTGCATAGCTTTAAATTTATGATAATACTCTTCAATGTCCTCCCTTTGCCTACTTCTTTCTGAATAGCGTAAATATGTCTTCTTATGTCTCCTGCGTCCTAACTGTGCTGCTATTCCTTAATAATGTTTCTTTTGATTATTGATTTAGTTTCTGCTTTGCTGAATAAAATATCTGTCTTGTTCTGACATTCCAAGGCTTGCTTTGCTAATTTATCTGCTGTTTCGTTTCCTTTTACCCCTCTATGTGCCGGCACCCACATGAATGATACCAAAATACCCAAATGTTTAAGTCAGAACAGTGTTTCGTATATTTCATTGATTAAATCCTGCCTGCTATGAGATGTGAATGATTGCAATGACAATAATGCTGAACTGGAATCTGAATAGACTTTTCTGATCTGAACCTCCTCCACCCACTGCAGTGCTGTTAAAATGGCCAATGTCTCAACTGTATACACCGACAGATGTTCTGATGTTCTCCTTTTGACCTCATAATGCAAGGATGGAATGGTGACAGCAAAACCAGTTCTACAGACCCATCTGTGTATGCTGGGCTAAATTATTGATATGTTGTCTGCAGTCTATCCTCCACCACTCCTGCAATATTACCAATCTCTTTAAGTGCAAGTACCTTTGTGGTTGGATGCTTGTCTCCAGAATGTCCTTGCAGATTGGCCCAATAGTTCAACGTTAATAGCTTGCGTCTCAAATGCAGCGGCATCTCACCCACCTCCACCTGAAGAGCAGACACAGGACGTGTTCTAAAAGCACCACAACAGAGTCTCAGAGCTTGGGATTGCACCACTTCTAGCTTCTTTAAAACCTGTTCCACGCTCGGCCCCCACACGTGGGGCCAAGGGGTACTCTTTGGTAAAAACTTTGGGGTTCCCCCTGGGAGAGAAGACACTAATCAAGAACAAATATAATGATGTTGCCTATCAGAATAACAAAAAAATCTGGGCTACAAGCTCATGTAAGCCATTTTTACATGCTCCAAACACAACTAAACAAGACCAACCAAATGCATAACCAAATATTCATATTCATATCTCGCCAGCCACTGGAATTGCTGAGCATATGTCTCCCTTGCTCGAGTTAGCTTTATGCCACATAGGCTTGCGACCACGCAAAACAACGCCAACAAGACAGGGTTTCTGCACACACCGCTCAAATTCCTATAAACCACAGCCTCAGAAATATATCAGCCAAAGAACACCAGCCTCAGACAATTATGAAACAGCAACATAAGTTAAAAAGCTTGTTACCTCATCATGAAACGCTGTAAAAACGAATGAATCACGCTGATGCTGGAGTGAACTAAGCACAAAGAAGCCAAAGAAAAAGAAAAGCAAGCTTCTGTGACTGACAATTTACATATGGGGGGATTGGAACCACCTATCTTATTGCCCAATCACATTACCATCTGCTTGTCTGACTGACTCTTATTGGCTAAATAGTGCTGTCTATCACACGTTGGCCGGCTTTCCTGTATACTCCTATCTCTGCAGAATAAGACAATATCTCACTCGGTTCTGTAAACTGTTGACAGAAGAAATAAGAGACATTTTTACTTTCCAGACCTCTGATTTTGAGAACAAAAATATGCATTTTATAGAGATTTCAGAGCAAAAAACATTCTTTTAGTTTGGCATTGTGTATGTTATTGCTGTATATTGATGTATTAAACATAATTAGTGAAAAAATAAGTAAAAAAAATAGTTTTGGTAAAAAACAATAAAGAATTAAATTATTCAATAAATCCTAATTTTCAGAGGATTTTTCTGACCTGTCTGTACTAAAAACTGTGTTCACATATTGTGATATGATATATAAAAAAAGGTTTAAACCAGCAACTGCATTATTCTAAAGTGATGATCATCCTGAAAGTGCTTTTTTTTATAGGCGAACCTGAAATCTTTTCATTTTTCTGTGTTCCATCTTCATTTACTTTTAACCAGTGACATATATACTGATATTTACACATTATTTAAAAAATGTCACAGTTATTACCATTATAATAACACCAACATTATTCAAATAGACCTTGTGGTTGCAGAGTTGTACTCATTTTAGTATGGGTATGCTTTTTTCGTGCGGAGACCTCAAAAATAGGCTAGGGTAGAACAGGTGAAGTTTTTGCCGCTGATCCAAATATCACACAACCATAATCGAGAACTGATCTCATCAGAGTGATATAAATATTTTTCATTGCAGACCCTGTTAGACACCTCATCACACAAAATATTTTTACATTTCATAACTATCCTCTGAATCTGCTCATTCCATGTTAACTTATCATCGAACCACACTCCTAGAAACCTAAACACTTTCACTTGTTCAATCTTTTGTCCATACATCTTTATCTGAGTATCCACTCCTCTCTTTTTAGTAAACCAGATTGTTTTAGTTTTTCCCACAGAAAACTTGAATCCCCATGAATAAGTCCATCTTTCTACTTCATTCACAGCGTCTTGTACTTTCCCTTTAATATGGTTTATGTTCTTGCCCCTCTTCCACAATGTTCCATCATAAGCAAATAGGGATTGTCCAATATCACCCTGAACTTGAAGGAACACATCATTTATCCTGATGGAGAACCGTATTGGACTAATTACACTACCCTGAGGTGTAATACCCTCGAATTCTGACTTGAATAAATCTGTCAAGTAAAAAGTCTTTAATCCCAAAAGGACGTCTTCTTCTTTTGTCATGTTTAATGGCAGCTTGCATCCTTTTTTGTTGCTGACATCTTCTGGTCAGTTTCTATGTTCCCAACTAAATGAATCCGGTTGGTAAAGCACCTTGTTCCCAGATGACTAGAGTAATCCAGTTAGTCAGCTCCCCTACTCTCCTCCCTTGTCTCTGCATGTCCTCCAGCATGGCTCTCCTCCCCTACTACTCCCAGGTGAACGACCTGGTCCAGTGGAAAATGTACGTTATCAAACCCGGGCACAAAGACAGTGAGAGACAGAGTCTGTTTAAACCAGGAACTGTGAAAGCAGTCATTGACTTAGAAATTAGAAATAGAATCACTCCAAACTGCAATATATAATCACGACCGGTGGGGGGCAGCAATGTGCAGCAAGACATCCAGTCTGCCGTAAACTCGAAAGAAGAAGAAGAAGCAGAAGCAGAAGCAGCAGCAGAAGAAGAAGCAGCAGCAGCAGCCTGCTAGACAAGATGGCGGCCCTCTACACTGCGCAGTTTTCTGCGCTCCGCAGCGCGCTGCGAGCTCTCAGCCTTTACGTCCGGCCACCGGGAGCTCCTGCCGCGGCTGTCGGGCTCAGGTTTGTTTGTAACGCTGCTCCAGAAGAAAAAACGAGGGTGACATCAGAATCTACGGAGGAATACAAGTTCGTCGAGCGGCTCATCCCGCCGTCACGGGTCCCCGCTGCGCCCAAACACGCCGGTCCCTCCCCGTCTGGCTGGACCCCTCCGGCAGATACCCCGCCGCCTCTGCCCTACATGATCCGCCGCTCGCGCATGCACAACATCCCGGTTTACACCGACGTCACCAACAGCAGCCGCAGGACCACGCTCGTGCGGAGAGTGGAGGGCGACATCTGGGCTCTGGAGAAGGACGTGAAGCAATATCTGAAGGAGGTGATGGGGAAGGAGCTGCCCACACAGGTCAACGAGGTCACAATGACCTTGAAGGTCAAAGGTCATGTCGATAGTGAGCTGAAGGAGTGGCTGGCCAGCAAGGGCTTCTGACTATGTGGATGAGACTCTGTGGGACCTGATAGAGAACTACTCGAGACTGGGACCTGATAGAGGACTACTCGAGACTCTGGGACCTGCTGGCATGTCAACACCCTGAAACACTACAGCACATGTAACAGAAGGACAGCTAGGACTGAACTCTCCAGACACATGGTGACGTTATGGGATCATGGGTTGTTAAACTTACTTGTATGTAATGAATGTGACATTACATAGCTTCTGTCTCCATCTCCGATGGTTTGGCTGTTTTTATGAAGTCTAATGTGTGCAGTTAAATAAATACTTCACCCACAAACTGACCATTTGTGCATCAACCACTCGCGAGTTTCCTTGAGCTCTTGAAGGAAAGGTGCTTTTCTCTCGTGCTTCCGGTGAGCACAGAGACGGAGTAACGTCTAATTTATCGTCTCCCTGAAACCTTCATATTTAAAACACGCTGACTCGCACAGAAGAGGTGTGCTCTGGTACTCTTCTGAATCGTACTGCGTGTGGAGCCCTGCAGCGTGAGGACGGGCCAGGTGTCCTCGTGGACGTATAGGTTGGCTGTGACACGGGGCCCACGCTTACTTAAATTCATCAAGACCTTTTTGCCAGTTATTAGACTTCTTCGTTTCTTCAACAATTCAAGGTGACAAACGCAGTAATTGATATACAGTTGCACTCAAAATGTTTCAACCCCATTGCAAATTAGGTTTATTGGCAAAATGTACAAACTTTCAGCTGTTTTTAATAAGACTCAAACAAGGACAATTTAATTAGCTCAACACGACTAATGTTACAAGTGAACACAAAGTAAACACAAAATGCCACTTTTAATGACGCCTGCAGTCTCCTAATGATTCAACCCCCTTAATAGAATCCCTCATAAAGGCACATGTTTGCACATCAGGTGTTGTCTCAAGCACACCTGATGCAACTGATCAAGGGCCTCATTAGTTTCATCAGGTGTGCTTGAGATATAACACATCAAATACCTGGACTGGCATTGATGTGGGATTGCATATTAGAAATATGTTCCTGTATATGTGTATATATATATATATATACATATATATATATATATATGTATATATATATGTGTATATATATATGTAT